>JAQQPU010008388.1:23948-35806 GCA_029168905.1 Artemia sp. Kazakhstan ARC1039 | reverse complement strand
GAGATCAATTGGAAATTTATCCTTAGTAATAGTCTTTTAATCAGGATTTACTATTATTCTCCATGACCACACTGCCTATTCTATGACGAACTCAATCAGAATTCCAAATAGGGATAAGTTTTATTAGACAGTGAAACGAAAATATAAAAGAAATACTCTAAATATTTCGATGACCTTGCTTTGACCTGGAAGTGTTTATTTTGTTTAGTATAAAAGCAGTTTGTTTTAATTTTGATAAGTTAGTAACTCTACTGATGATGATGACCGACTGTGTCATCGAAATATTTAGAGTATTTCTTTTATATTTTCGTTTCACTGTCTAATAAAAGGACTTATCCCTACTTGGAATTCTGATTGAGTTAATCAGGATTTAATTAATTACTTTATTGATTGAGCAAACGACGTAATTGACTTTATTCTCATTTGATGCTGCTGAACCTAATCTAGGACTTAGACTAGTCCTCCTGTCCCAGACAAGTCCTAGGAAATGTCAAAACTCCATTATGAGTTGAAGTAACGGAGCAGTTACGGTAATGCCCATCGGATTGGTCTACCTACTTGCTTACTTAGTTCCCGGCCATCCTCGTGGGACGTTTTGGGGCCGTTATATATCGCTCTATTTGGGGCGGTGCGTGAAAACGGAACAATGATATCGAAGTTTTTCATCCATCGTTTTCGTGGCCTACCTCGTGGACAAAGGCCATAGAAAGATCCTTCATTACTGATTTTCCGGAAATTACTTGAATCCATCCGCTTGATGGTGCCAATCCCTATTAAGTTTAATTGAGATCCAGTTGTCCCTTTTTATGAATGCAAATAACAAGAATGGTTCTCTTTAATCGCAGAGGCCCATTCACACTGAGGCAGACGTGACCATTATTTTTGCTGTTGAATAGATCCGCTAGCCGGTCTAGTATTTGGTGTGATAAAAGATACGTTGGTACCCCTAACCACTCCTTCATATTGATGATCAATCAGGTGCACATCATGAAAAGACGCAAGTATCAGCCTAGATCATTCTTCCCATCCACTTTGGCTTGTATCCGACGTCTTTTATAATAAATAGGTGTTTGGATACAATTTTGGGTTCCATGCCCCTCCCCTTCCTTTTCCCACAAATGTCGAGCCGATACTGGAATTTGAAAAGGCATAACTAGCACTTCACCTATTACTTCTCACTAAGTTTCTCTAACATTGACAACTCCTTTTTTTAGATACTGTGATGACTAGAAGGTATGTACCCGTTACCCCCCCCCCCCATATTCACACACAGAGGTCAGAATGCTATCGGGCCCGAAAAGCATTGCTTGATACCTTTCATTAAGTTTTGTTTGAACCACCTCTTTTGGTAAATGTCCTGAAGAACGGAATCTGACAGGAATCTTAACCCCAATAGAGGTTACATTATATTTGGACCCAAAAAGGCACAGCATAGAGATCAGTTCTCACATTACGTTAACTCTTGTTTAAATCCGACGAAAATGTTCCGGAAGATGTACTAATTACAGTATTTAATTTTTCTAATGCAAGAACTCGGTGACCCTCTTTCGTCCGTGGAGGTCATTTTGTGCCCAGACGCTAAAAAGTACAACAAGGACCTTACTCTTAATCATCCCACCTTAAAGCTTGTTTGAGATCTTAAAACCCCTTTGGCTATATATACTGATAATCAGCATTAAGGATCCTCAACTTTTCCTCCCCTACAAAGACCAGATCAGGTTTCAAGCCCAAAAAAGTATAATTAGAACATCAGCTTTTATATTCCTGAAAGTAACGGTTAGACCTGAGACCCGCTTCTGGTTGACAAAAATTTAGGGACTCCCTATCACCAAGCAAGGTGGATTGTGCATGAATTCCCAAAGGGTCCAAATAGGACACTTAATTTTATCTGGTTTGTTTGAGATCTGACAATCAGTTATAGCGTTTTTCGTAATGACAAGCATTTAGAGACCCTCTTTCTCATTGAGGTTGGAACGGATGTGGATCACAAAAGGCTCTATCGGGACACTAACTTTCACTGCCGCCCGAGTTGAGGTCTGACAACCCTTTTTGCTAGATGCCCTGACGACAATAATTTAAGAATCCCTTGCTTTCCCCTCTCCTAAAAACTTTGAATTTTCAGAAAATCGTAACTAGGACATTGGGACATTAGCACTTACAAACACTAAGTTTGGCTAAGATCTTACATCCTCACCTGTTAAATATCCTGGCTACAAGAATTTAGGCAAACCCCTCTCTCTACCTAATTTTGATTGGGCACCAACTCACAAAAGGTATAGCTGGGGCGCTTACTCTTACTCCCCAGAAGATTTGTTTGAAATATAAAGGCCTGTTTTGGTAGGTTTTGTGATGCCAAAAAAGTTTTGACCTTCTCCCCCCTACTAGGGTTTAAGTAAATAACGACGAATACCACACTTCCTTTACATAATACAAACAACAAAAGTTAAAAATAATAAAGGATTATTGCAAGACAGTGAAACATTTTCTAATTAAATATATCGGCTCTATAAATATAAGAGTAAAAAAATCACAGATAACTATGACGCTTTTAGATATAGCTATTTATAGCTTTAGATATTTATTGAGAAAGGGGTTGGCCCTGAAATGTCATAAGTGTTCTTGGATAAACCGTATTTTAAGGGATATTGGAGTTTGAAGGCTATATAAGCTAAACGGCCTCTGCGATTCTGAAGCTATATTATCTAAAATGTTGGAAAACTAAAGCATTGTTCGCGTCTCTGACTGATAAGAGTTTGCTATTAAAGAACCCTGTGTGGCATTATGGCCTCTGAAATTCGAAGGCTATGTATGCTAAAATGTTGCTCGAGTCTCTAATTGGATACGGGTTTGCAGTAAAGCCCCGTAGGGAAAGACAGTTGCCTTTTTCATTAAGTTTTAGAAGCCTTAAGAATAATTTTAAGCAGAGAAACGGGTCTAAGCCCAGTAAAAAAAAAAAAAAAAAAAAAAAAAAAAAAAAAAAAAAAAAAAAGGATAAAAATGTTAATATTTCACCCGAATAAGAAAAAAGTGTCTCTGACGCGGACTAAAACTTAAAAAAAAAGAAACCAAAAAAAGTCAAATAAAAATTCTTAAAACCTATTATGATAGTTGCTACTGGTACAATCGTCACGGGACCATTATGTCCTTTCCAAAGGGATGACAGGCTGGAAGTAAAGGGGCTTTGGAGTCTTCACCCCTTTTATATCCTTTTAAATACGTTGATGTACTGCATTCGAACTCTTCATGCCACGCTGTTTTATGAGGTTTTAAACTGATGAAAGTAGACCTTTTGGCTTATTTCCTTTAGTGTCTTATATTGTATAATCCTTTATCCTTGAAGTCGGGAACTATCCTTTGCGTGGGATAAAACTCGGGTTTTATCGGGGGGGGGGGTATCACAAAAATGTGTAAACTTTGGCCATTAAATTGCATGTACTGTATTAAATAGCGACGAAGACCACACTGCCTTTCCATAATAAACAAATAAGTAGAACAACAGGGAAATTTTTTATACAAGACAGTGGAACGCAACTTTAAATGAATATTTCGACCCTATATCCAAGGGCCGTCCTCAGCAAAACAGACGAAGAGAATAAAAACAATATAAAAGAAACTTACATTAAAATTCAATCATTAAAATTGAAAAGTTTTTTTAAAAAAATGTTTTAAAACAGCCCTAATATCATTACTTGAAGGAAGTTCAACCAGGACTCTAGTCCTGGACTCTAGTCCTTGGATATAGGGTCGAAATATTAATTTAAAGTTGCGTTCCACTGTCTTGTATAAAAAAATTTCCCTGTTGTTCTATTTATTTGTTTATTATGTACTGTATTCATAGTTAAGAAAAGATCCTACTGATTTTTTTATTTTTTTTTTTACAAATTCTTGAATGTCTGGTAGGTGATAAAACATATTACGGTGTAATAATAGTAATTATTTATCTTTTTCTTTATTGTAAAAAAAATATATATATAAAAATGGTGAGGTAACAAAAAATTGGAAATGAGACAAAGACAAAAAGGAAGATAAATAAGCGAAATCATAACATCTCAAAAATGGCGGCAAAAAAAGACACGAACTAAAAAGGAAATCAAAATAAGAAAAAGGATGACTGTCCAATGAGTTAGGTTTAAAGTAAAAAAAGAATCTTCTGGCAGCTTATCTGATAAGTTTTCAAACAAGTTAGGGGTATTCATTTCTTTGTAAATTTAGGCATCATAAACTGAAAAAAATTTTCTAGGTTTTTACCCTTCTCTTAGAAAAATCTGAAGGGTTTTCCTTTTTGAGGGGGGTTTTCAGGTTTTCCAGGAAACTTGTTAATTCAAACTTTTGTTATAGGTGTTTTTCGTTACTAAGCAACCTGGAGTTTTCAGTTTTGTTGCATTGCTACGCAAGCTTTAACTTAAGCGTATAGACCAAAAGATTGATGGGTGTGGAACTACCTACCTTCGCTTATGATAGCCCTTAATATGGTATTAAAAGGGACGGAGATTAAATATTTTTTTTTATCTAAAGAATGAAATTAAAGTACGGCGTCAAAACTTGAAAGGAATTGAAATTATACAACTCCCTCTGACTCAATACTCTAAAATTTAGTTTTTTATTCATTGAGAGTATGAGTACTGTATATAATGTAGTAAAAATGTAGCTCAAAGTGCAAAGACAGACTCCAAAAATTCGAAATTTTGCACTTCGATATTTTGTAATTTGATTCTTGTGAATTCAGAAATTAATGGTCTAATCTACATCAAGATATCAATTGATACCTTTTTTACGGGGGGGGGGGCGTATGTCTGTTATGAAAATATGCATTTTTTTTGTGAGTCACCTCTACGCTTGACCAATTTTATATATTTGATTTTTTTGGGGTACCACAAGGTGTTTGGTAACCACGAAGAGATTTTGTGCCCTTGCAAAAATAAAATCATTCGTGAAAAAGGAATGATAGGCTGGATCTTTTGTCTAATCTCTTACTAGGTTGCTAGCTACCGCTGCAACCCGGACAAGTTGATTCACCACCCTGTAATATTCTTGAAAAAATGTTTAAATAATATATATTGAAATGTTGAAATAATTATGAATAAACTGTTGAAATAATATGTATTGAAATGTTGAAATAATGATGAATAAAATGTTGAAATAAATAATATATTCGTACGCCTTCTCACCTCACTGTTTTATAACTTGATTTAAATTGACTCCTTTAGTGTCACATGTAGTTAAATTTCTTCTCCCTGTTGCCACGGAAACCCTGACGTGGACCCTTGTTGCTGGGGAAAATCGTAAAAGTTTGTGCTTGTGATAAAACTGGGGTTCTAGGGGAAATATCGCCACAGAAATGTACAGGATTTGGTTTTTAAACTACTCGCATTGTATTCCTTGTTTACTAACAGTCTTACTGAATAATTTTGGTTGCAAATTCTTGGACCTCTGGGAACTGGTGACAATTTTATAGTATATTTATAGTAGTGGTAATGTAGTTTTTGCCCAATATATAAAATTGTAAAAAATAGTGAATAAGAAAGGAAACAAAAACAGAGTGAGTAAAAATCCAATAAGATAAACAAACAAAATGGTTTCGGGCCTAGATAGTTTAGGGTAAGGTACTAAAGCAAAAAAAAGTATATTTGGACAGCTTTTACCATTACTTCTCTAACGATGTAAGTATATCAGCAGCTTGGTAATAGTTTGATACTCCTTTCTTATCCTTTTCGTTTGAATTTACAGATCCACCCTCACCGCAGGGAGCGCGGTCTCTAGTCATGATTGCCAAGTGCCTCCAGAACTTAGCCAACCTTGTGGAATTTGGAAGCAAAGAACAGCATATGGAAGTAGTTAATCCCTTCATATTGAAGAATAAAGAAAGGATGATTATGTTTCTGGATACTTTATCGGTTAGTATTTGTCATTGTGTCAGTATTTGTCCTTAAGAAGTAGGAAAGTAGGTAATCTCCCTTCGTTAGAACCATGCCTGAGTAAGGGTGATGTGGGGTGGTAGCTTCCTTCTTAGTGTAGAAAAATGTTTTCTTTTGTGCATGACAAGATTTCATACGCATCCTTACCGACGCAAAAGATGAAGAAGCGGAGGGAGAGGGGCTAAATCGTGAGTAAAGTCAGGAAAATTTCCGGCAGAGTTAGTCAGGTGGCACCACTAACTTTGTTTTTATTCGCTTTAAATGGAAAAAACGGGCTTTGTGTTTAGTTGTCTTTTATTTGCAAGCTCTATTATATTTCTTTTTTTTTATGTTCCGATGCTGGAATACGAACTTATTAACTTGTAGCAGGTTTTATTCACAAATTAATGTTAGAAAAAATAATTTTCATTTTTCTGAAAATATTGCAAACATCCTAGAGGGATGTCTGTCTAAAGTGCGATCTCGTCAGCAAATTTAGCGTGTTTGAAAACTCCTGTTCGTGTATTTCAATAACTTCCCTAACTGAATACTGATTAGACCCTCCCCCCCCCCCCCCAAAAAAAAAGAAAAATTGTAACGCTTCTTTGGCACTGTTTTTTTCTAGCTATTCGTGCGTTTTCTTTTCTTGCTTTTAAGTTTCGTTTTAAAAATAAATGTCCTAGTCCCAAGAATTACAGGCCTCCCACTGGGTTCATAATTTAGAAAAGAGGTTCTTAAAGTTCATATTTTTTTGCCATCAGATGGAACGCACTTGCGGTTGCCGTCTTTTTTATTGTAAAGGACAAGCGAAGCAAACGTGGAAGAGTTTTATTTAAAATGTTTCAAACTGTAACACTGCATGTTTTGTGAAGATGTGGAGCTTCCTCCACATCGCTTCTGAAAAATGTGCCAAGTCGATGGGTAACCCTCGTTGTTTCAGCTGAGAGACTTGATGAGCAATGGGATGTTCTCGATGAGTATCTCCTAAAATTCATCCGTACGAAAAGATCAGAATTTGATTAAGTACAGCGGATACCGAAAGATATCTGGTAGTCTTCTCGAGCATACCACGACCAAAGCATTAGTCCTCTTTGTCATTTCTTTCGGAAAGCTATTTCCTCTGCTCACAGAGTTGTTTCAACGGGAAGAACCCCCTATCCACATTCTGTATGACGAAATGTGTCGACTAGTAATGATGACTGCCAGCCGTTATGTCAAGCAAAGTGCTTTGTATGATATTAAGAAGAAAAAACAATTTTTTCTGAAATATCGGAAGGGTAACTACCTCCCGGGAAGTTATGATGTTGGTAGACTCCAGGATAAGAATTTGAGAGACACTTTCCAAGAACAGTTGAATACTAAACTTGAGACTTTAAAATTTGATAATGTGGAAGATGGTTGGAATAATTTTAGAAAAATAATTTGTGAAGTTGCTGAAGGTGTCTTAGGGAAGAAAGCTAGAACTGCAGCTAAGAATATTAGTGAAAAAGCTTTATGTTTGATAGAAAGGAGAAAGGACTTGTACAAGAATTACCTTAGTGATAGATCATATGAAAACAAAAGGAATGTAAAGAAAGTGGAGAAAGTATTAAAATATGAACTAAGGAGGTGTGAAGTGGAGGCCATGGATAAAATTGCCGAGGATCTGGAAGATGCAGCTAGATGGCGTAATAGTAAAATATTGTACTGGCATGTTAACAAATTGAGAGGGAGTAGTCAATGCGGACTTGGCCCAGTTAAAGATAGGAATGGGGCCGCAATTAGCGATAAGGAAAAAACTAAAGAGAGATAGGCCGAACATTTTGAGAATTTGTTTAACCGAGATAGAGTTGAAAAAGAGGAAAATGAAAAAGTTTTGATACATTGGATGTGAAGGAAGATTTGTTTTGTGAAGAGGAATTAGTGACAGTAAAATAATAAGGCTCCAGGTGCAGATAGGGTGGTAAATGAGTTTCTTAAATAAGGTGGCTCTGAGGTTAGAAATAAGTTACTGAAGATTATGAATATGATTTTTGAAAAAGGGGAAGTACCTAACGATTTTAGGAAAACCTTAATCAAGCCACTTTATAAGAAAGGTGATAAAATTGAATATGGTAATTATCGAGGGATTAGTCTGGTCTCGGTAGGTAGTAAATTACTTAGTAACATGATATTTTTTAGACTGATAGATGCCGTAGACAAAGCTTTAAGAGAAGAACAGTACAGTTTTAGAAAAGGTAGAGGATGTGTCGACCAAAATTTTCACTCTTAGGTTAATAATTGAGAAGTGCCTGAGTTTTCAAACAACTTTGGTCCTCAGTTTTATAGATTATGAGCAAGCGTTCGATTTCTGTTGATAGAAGAGCTTTAGTAAAGGTTTTATCCTTGTATGGTATACCAGACAAATACATTAAAGTGATTAGTGCTATGTACGAGAATAACACTGCTGCGGTTAAGGTTGGAAATTAGGTTAGCAGCTGGTTTTCTATTAAGTCAAGAGTTAAGCAGGGTTGTGTTCTATCCCCCTTTATATGGATTAATTAAGAAAACTTTTTCCACAAAATAAGTTTTTCAAAGAAAAGTAAAGAACTCCATTAAACAAAAAATGTGCAAAAATAAAATCAAATAATCTACCAAGCGTGAAACTACCACAAATCAGCATCGTTAAATAAATGAAACTCAAAACGAACAGAAATTACAATAAATAACCGAGTCAAACTCAAAAAGAGCAGAAATTAACATAAGTTGGACTCAAAACCTCTATGCCTTCCCAAGGCCAGAACATAATTTGCACTTGTATGTTTTATATTGACATAGTCTTTTCAGAGAAAAAGAAAATAATACTTTAAATCTTTCGTTTTTTTTAAAGATTTATAGTTTGGCCTGCTATTTGTATGCTGGAGAAAAATTTTCAGCAATTTTTAACAACATACACCCTCTTAAAAATCTGGAACCAAATAGAAGTTTTTAATTTAGTTTCATACCTCGTCTAGTTGACCTGAAATGGAAAACTTGATACCATTCGAAAAAAAATCTATATACTTTCTTGGATAGCTTGGATACACTTACGCTATTTTGATTTGGTTAAATATTAAGAGCAGAAGCAGCCCCAGAAGTTTGAACATAAAACCCTCAGTCGTTTTTGGGATACTGCTGAGATGCCTTATTGGGAATTAGCATTAACACAGTGCATTTTGATTTAATCTTATGGCAACATTTAGTTTTTAAACATAAAGTCAAATGGGAGGGTGGGCGTGGGAGGGGGATTAGTTTTCCTCCAATCACTTTCGACTATTAAAAAGGGCATCAGCCCTTTCTATTTTTAATCGAATGAGCCCTTTTCGAAGTTCCTACGACAACTCCTTCGATACAAAGTGCCCTGGTCTAAGCAACAACAACAACAAAAAAATAATACATTATACCCACATCGATCTTTACTATAAAAATGTCAAGCCGTCCAATCACTTTCGACTATTAAAAAGGGCACTAGGACTTTCGATTTCCAATCAAATGAGCCCTTTTTGAATTTCTACAACAACACTTCCTATAAACACCTTATATGCCCCCAGGGTATAAATTACAACTCTTACCCTAAGGGCTGTGAGGGTGGTTGTCATCCTCCAAGACCTAATTTCCAGAACTTTCAACTACGTTAAACAAAATGGCTGTCTCAAAATTTTGATTGGATGTGTCTGGGAAAATGGTGGGCGTGAGAGGGGCGTTAGTCTTTCTCTAATCACTTTCAACTATTAAAAAAGACACTAGCCCTTTCAATTTCCAGTCAAATGAGTCTTTTTGAAGTTTCTACGACAATGCTTTCAATAAAAACCTTATATGCCCCCAGGGGATAACTTAAAACCCTCGTCCTCAGGGCTGGGGGGGATGTCATTCTCAGAGACCTAATTTCCAGAACTTTCTACTACATTGAACAAAATGGCTGTCTGAAAATTTTGATTGGATGTGTTTGGGGGAATGGTGGGCGTGAGAGAGGGGTTAGTTACCGTCCAATCACTTTCAACTATTAAAAAGGGCACCAGCCCTCTCAATTTTCAATTGAATGAGCCTCTTTTGAAGTTTTTATCATAGAGTCTCTATCATTAAAAACCTTATATGCCCCCTGGGCATAACTTATAACCTTCGCCCTGGGGATTCTGGGGGGTTTGTCATCCTTAAATACATAATTTCCAGAACTTTCAATTACGTTGAACAAAATGGCTATCTCTAAAATTTGATTTAATGTGTTTGGAGAAATGGAGGGCGCAAGAGGGGGGGTTAATTACTCTCCACTCACTTTCGACTATTAAAAAGGGCAATTTCAATTTCCAATCAAATGAGCCCCTTTTGAAATTTCTACAACAACTTTCTATATAAACCTTATATGCCCCCCAGGGCATATAAGGGGCATATAACTTACAACCCTTGCAGTGAAAGCTCTGAAGGGTTTATCATCCAAAAAGACCTAATTTCCAGAACTTTCGAATACGTTGAACAAAATGGATATCTCAAAATTTTGATTGGATATGCTTGGGGAAATGGTGGGCGTGAGAGGGGGGTTAGTTGCCCTTCAATCACTTTCGACTATTAAAAGGGCTATAGCCCTTTCAATTTTCAATTGAATGAGCCCTTTTGGATGTTTTTACAACATCAATTTCAATAAAAACCTTACATGCTCCTAGGGCATAGCTTAAAACCCTTCCCCTGAGGGTTGTTGGGGGGGGATTGGCTGTCATCCTTAAACACCTAATTTCCAAAACTTTCAACTGCGTTGAATAAAATGGCTATTTAAAAATTTTGATTGGATGTGTTTGGGGAAAAGTTGGGCGTGAGAGGGAGGCTAGTTGCCCTCAAATCACTTTCGACTATTAAAAAGGGCACTAGCCCTTTGAATTTCCAATCGAATGAGCCCTTTTTCAAGTTTCTACGACAAACATTCCAATAAAAACCTTATATGCTCCCAGGGCATAACTTATAACGCTTGCCCTGAAGACTCTGGGCGGAGTGTCCTGCTCAAAGGTATAATTTCCTGAACTTTAAACTGCGTGGAACAAAATGACTATCTAAAAATTTTGATTCGATGATTCGAAAAATGGTGGGCGTGGAAGGAGTGTTAGTTGTCTTCCAATCACTTTTGACTTAAAAAGGGCACTAGCCATTTCAATTTCCAATCGAATGAGCCCTTTTTGGAGTTTCTACGACGACGCGTTCAGTAAAAACCTTATATGCCCCCAGGGCATAACTTACAACCCTTACCCTGAGGGCTCTGGGGGAGTGTCCTCCTCAAAAACATAATTTCTATCTGGAAATCCACAACACTGAACAAAATGGCTATCTGAAAATTTTGATTGGATGTGTTTGAGGAAAAGGTGGTGCGACAGAGGGGGACTAGTTGCCCTCAAATCACTTTCGACTATTAAAAAGGGCACTAGACCTTTGAATTTCCGATCGAATGAGCCCTTTTTCAAGTTTCTACGACAAAGATTTCAATAAAAGGTATATGCCCCCAGGGCATAACTTATAACCCTTACTCTGAAGACTGTGAGGGGAGTGTCCTGCTCAAAGATAAAATTTCCTGAACTTTAACTGCGTGGAACAAAATGTCTATATAAAAATTTTGATTGGATGTGTTTGGGGAAATGGTGGGAGTGGAAGGGGTGTTAGTTGCTTTCCAATTACTTTCGACTATTAAACAGGGCACAAGCCATTTCAATTTCTAATCGAATGAGCCCTTTTTTAAGTTTCTACAACAACGCTTTCTAAAAAAACTTTATATGCCCCCAGGGCATAACTTGCAATCCTTGTCTTGCGGGCTGTGAGGGGTTGTCATCCTCAAAGACCTAATTTCCAGAACTTTAAACTACGTTGAACAAAATGGCTATCTCAAAATTTTGATTGCATGTGTTTGGGGAAAAGGTGGGCGTGAGACGGGGGTTAGTTACCGTCCAATCACTTTCAACTATTAAAAAGGGCACTAGCCCTTTGAATTTC
>JAQQPU010008388.1:1799-16022 GCA_029168905.1 Artemia sp. Kazakhstan ARC1039 | reverse complement strand
AAATGTTCAAAAATTAAATAAAAGAACAAGTTTTTTTTAACTGAAAGTAAGAAACGACGTTAAAACTTAAAACGAACAGAAATTATTCCGTATATGAAAGGGGCTGTCCCCTCCTCAACGCATCGCTCTTGACGCTAAAGTTTGACTTTCTCACAACTCTATTTTTTTAAACGATAAAAAACTTTAGCGTAAAGAGCTAGGCGTTGAGGAGGGGACAGCCCCTTAGTAGTATCGTTGTAATAGATATCAATTGTACAAGGAATTACACAAGAATATACAGTGTAGTTTGACGTGCACATTGCAAAAAGCGACCAATCCTTTTATATTATATACCTATAAAGTGAACATACACGTTTTGGACCTATGGTTGAGATTATATAACGCAGCCAGATGGGTTTTTGAAGCAAATTCATCATAGCGTGTTTGAATTTTTTTTTTTAATCGAAAACTAGAAATTGTCAAATTGCGTAATCAAAGAATGGTCTCATTCTAGAAATACCGGTTTACAGTTGGTTATAATCATGTTTTTTTTTAACCGAAAACTAGAAACTGTCAAATTGTGTAATCAAAGAATGGTCTCATTCTAGAAAGACCGGTTTACAGTTGGTTATAATTATGCTTTTTTTTGGCAATTTGCATTTTTTTTTCTGATAACAAGCACCATTCATTGCGATCGTAGCTCTATTTTGGCTCGTTTTATATACTTCAGCTTGTCTATTCATTTGTGTTAAATAAAAATCTTGAATCTGGAAAATGAAAACATAAGTATTTAAACAAATATACGATGCTGCTAATTAAAGAATAGTAGACTACACTCAGAATTGTTTNTTCTTATGGCCTCTTCTTGCCTTGTTTGAGAAATTTCTTTTTTTTTTCTGGTCAAAAAGCAGGCCATCGACCAAGCAGGCCTTTTGTTTGGAGAAGTTTCTATTTCCTTTAAATCTTTCTTGTGGCCTCTTTTTGCCTCATTTGAGAAATTCCTGCTTTTTTCTGGTCAAAAAGCAGGCCATCGGCCAAGCAGGCCTTTGGTTTGGAGAAGTTTCTATTTCCTTTAAATCTTGCTTACCTCATTTGAGAAATTCCTAATTTTTCTGGTAAAAAAGCTGGGCATCGGCCAAGCAGGCCTTTTTTGGAGAAGTTTCTATTTCCTTTAAATCTTTCTTATGGCCTCTTCTTGCCTTGTTTGAGAAATTCCTTTTTTTTCTGGTCAAAAATCAGGCCATCGGCCAAGCAGGCCTTTCGTTTGGAGAAGTTTCTATTTCCTTTAAATCTTTCTTGTGGCCTCTTCTTGCCTCATTTGAGAAATTCCTGTTTTTTTTCTGGTCAAAAAGCAGGCCTTTTGTTTGGAGAAGTTTCTATTTCCTTAAAATCTTTCTTGGGGCCTCTTCTTGCCTCATTTGAGAAATTCTTGCTTTTTCTGGTAAAAAAGCTGGCCATCGGCCAAGCAGGCCTTTTTTTGGAAAAGTTTCTATTTCCTTTAAATCTTTCTTATGGCCTCTTCTTGCCTTGTTTGAGAAATTCGTGTTTTTTTCTGGTCAAAAAGCAGGCCATTGGCCAAGCAGGCCTTTCGTTTGGAGAAGTTTCTATTTCCTTTAAATCTTTCTTGTGGCCTCTTCTTGCCTCATTTGAGAAATTCCTGTTTTTTTTTCTGGTCAAAAAGCAGGCCATCGGCCAAGCAGGCCTTTTGTTTGGAGAAGTTTCTATTTACTTAAAATCTTTCTTGGGGCCTCTTCTTGCCTCATTTGAGAAATTCCTGCTTTTTCTGGTAAAAAAGCTGGCCATCGGCCAAGCAGGCCTTTTTTTGGAGAAGTTTCTATTTCCTTTAATTCTTTCTTATGGCCTCTTCTTGCCTTGTTTGAGAAATTCCTGTTTTTTTCTGGTCAAAAAGCAGGCCATCGGCCATGCAGGCCTTTTGTTTGGAGAAGTTTCTATCTCCTTTAAATCTTTCTTCTTGGTCTCTTCTTGCCTCGTTCGATGATTCCTGCTTTTCTTCTGTTCGAAAAGCAGGCCATCGGTCTTTCGGCCAAGCAGGCATTTTCTTGAGAGAAGTTACTGTCTCCTTTAAATTTTTTTTATGACATATTCTTTAAATGACACATTTGAATATTTCCTGCTTGGCTTCAGATGAACGACTTAAAACTAAGATATCTGGTAATTATCATACTTCATTCGGAAAGTGAGACGTAACGATCTTAATGTTTCTTTCACTAAAGCCCTAGAAAATGGGAACAAACCACATTTCCCGTACATCTTATTGTTTGCATACAGTTTGCCATACAAGTACCTGAAAATATCCTTCTACGATTTTCTGGGAAATACCTAGCATATATTCCTCAGCCTTTTGAAACATCCCCGTTTCACAGTTGGATTTGACCACTGTTAATACGGAGAATCGTCATCACTATCAGGAATACGACACCTAATATCTCTTTCTTTCAGAAAAAGATAATTTGCTTCTACAAGTTCTCTAAAGGGTTTTACCCAATGGGTGCCTTTATTTTATAAAAGGTGGAAAAATATGCTTATATAAAGTTAGGTTTTCAGTTATAGTTTTATTATGTTATATTACATTATATTTCGTAATTTATTGTATATTACAGAATTGAAATTTTTATCACTAAGAAGTTCTTTGGTTCTTTGAGTACATTTTAAGTCGAAATAGCATATGTGAAAAAAACAGAAAAACAGTCAAGTAAAAAGGAAAGTCTTATCCAAGAGTTAGTGAAAGGTCCAAAGTTTATAATTCTGGGTTAGAGTCCAAGGTTCAAATGTTTAGTGCAATGTTTGGTCAAAGTTCATAGTTTATAACCAAGGGTTGTAGTCCAAAAGGTCCCAAACTTAAGTCCAAAGTTTAGTTTAAAATCTTAAAGTTTATAACCTAGGATTATGATCCTAAAGGCTTAGGCCTAGACCTTAGGCCCTAAGGCTTAATCTTTAGGCGTTTATAGGTTTTCTTGGAATCAAGGGTGAACATTTCTTACTTTAAAACCCCTACAATCTTACTTTTTCAACTTATTTGTTGCTCACTTCTCTTAATTTTTCTCATCTCTTACTCTCTATTCGTCTCCTACTCTTTCCTCACTCTTGCCCTTTTGCAAGTTTTAAGCAGGCTCCGAGAACGCTCAGGCTTGACATAATGATTAAATCAAGAAACAGCGGGAAACAGAACAAGGATAGTTTACAGCTAATGGAATGAAACCGGACAAAATGTGAATATTTCGGCAAGGAAGTCTTGAGCTGTTATTAGTATGAAAAATACAGTAAAGAAAGTGAAAAGTCGACCTCGATAACCGAGAAAAAAAATATTTAATAAGAAAAATTGGAAAATAAAAACCTAAAACTTAAAATCGATAATGACCAAAATTTTAAAGACTTGTTCTTTTAGTCAACTAGCGCAAAGATGCAGTAGTGTCATGTATGGAGAGAGGCCCCTCCTCCTTCAGTATTTATTTGACGTGGCAGACAGTATTGCGTAATGACAATGGGGGCGACTCGTATAATTTAAATTCGAAAGATGAGAAGAATAAGATGAGTGAAAGTAGATGTAAATACTGACATGACACGCTGAAATCTCGACCTGCTCGAAATCTCGCTCTCAGTCTGTAAAGGTAGTGATTTTACCAACTCAAATTCCAAATTAGGTAAAAAGCCGAATGAAATAAATAAAGTGATAGGATTTATGAAAACAAATGTTAATTCGGACAGAATATCTACCGTTATCTTGATAATGTTCAGTAAATACTGTGGTTTAGCCCGCCCAAAACAAATGGCAAATCCATGAAAACTTTAGCATTTGATAGTAGCTCATTCGGTAGCAACTGCTTAGAAAACCACTGGGTAGTTTAATATCAGGGGTCAGTTTGATTTGATGTGAAAATGAACAAATTAACTACAGGGAATAAATATGAATATTTTATTTGGATTGACATAGTACAATATATGCATATCAACTTTTAAAAAGGCAGACAGAAATGTAGAACAGAATGTGTCTCCTTTATCACAAAAAAGAAATAAGAACAAAAATGTATAATCTCTCAAAAAGAAGGGAGGCTGAAGGAAAAAAGCAACTCGAAAAAGGAATGATAATCACGAAAAAATACAAAATATTAAAATAGTCCACTACTGCAAGCTCGAAGAGCCATCTTCTATAAATTCTTTTAAAATACAAAAAAAAAAAAATACAAAACATGCAAAATATGAGAATGGCCCACTACTGTGAGCTGGAAGAATCATATTCTTTAAATTCTTTATAAAATACTTAAAGTCTTTAAATTCTTTTTAAATGTGAGCGTTGATGGCAATTTTCTTGCTAAATCTGATAGTATCTAGATTTTTCTTGATTTCTTTTCCATAACTTCTAGCCCTCAGGGATCTGTAGGGGAAGTCTACATCTAAACACTCGAGCAAAACTTGAAAGAAAAATTAGTGAGCGGAAAATATAAAGTGCTCAAGATTTGGTATGGAAATACAAACTTTAATTTATGCAAATAATCAAGATTTCTCGACACTGTTGCTCTAGGTTTGCTAATGTGCGCTTTAAATAGCAGAGTTGAATTTAAGTATATGCCTAATCTAACAACTTCAACTCTTTTTAAGGGATATTAATACTATATTGATATCAATATTTTGAAGTAATACACAGCTTACTGACTTTGAACTTCTCCCAAAAACCATAAATTCTGACCTCTTTAGGCTAGGAATTAATCGATCTGTGCTAAACAAAGAACTTGTATTCGGAGGAACAGTTTCCAGGAGCAAATATGCCATATTTATGGATCGATGCGGTATAAATTTAAACTGCTGTGAAGTGATCTCAAATCTCGATATCTTTCCAGAATACGTGATTCCAAGAAAGCTTTAGTATTTGGTAGCAACTGTTCACGAAAAATGAAAATGAAAAAAAAAAACAATAAGACAACGCAGACACTAAATATGTCAAGTTTATGGAACATCGGGTATAAACAAACTGCTGTGAAGCGATCTCAAATCTCGATACTTTCCCGGAATTCGTGATTCCAAGAAACCTTTAGTATTCGGTAGCAACTGTCTACGAAAAATGGAAACGAAAATAAAGAATAAACAGTAAGACGACACAAAAACCAACTATGCCAAGTTTATGGAACATCGAGCGTAAATAAAGTGCAGTGAAACGATCTAAAATGTCGATACTTTCCCGGAATTCGTGATTCTTTTAGAACTTTAGCATTCGGTAGCAACTGGTTTACAAACAGCCGAGTGGTGTAATACCAGGGGTCAGTTTGATTTTTGATTTCCACTGCAAAAGAACAAATTAACTACAGAAAGTAAATGTGTAAAACTTATGGACAGATTGGGTATAAACAAACTGCTGTGAAGCTATCTTAAATCTCGATATTTTTCCAGAATTCGTGATTCTAAGAAAGCTTTAGTATTCAGTAGCAACTGCTTATGAAAAATGAAAACGAATAAACAATAAGACAACAAAGAAACTAAATATGACAAGTTTAGGGACAATCGAGTATAAATAAAATGTCGTGAAGTGATCTCAAATATCGATAATTTCTCGGAATTCGTGATTCCAAGAATACTTTAGCATTTGGTAGCAACTGTTTGAGAAACAGCCAGGTAGTTTAATACCGGGGGTAAATTTGATTCTTGATTTTTAGTGTAAAAAAACAAATTAACAACAGAAAATAAATTTGTCGAATTTATGGACCGTTCCGGTATAAATAAACTGCTGTGAAGTGTTCTCAGATCTCGATACTTTCCCGGAAGGTGTGATTCCAAGAAACCTTCAGTATTCGGTACCAACATCTTATGGAAAATGTAGACGAAAAGCGATTTTTAGCCAGTGAAGGGGAAAACAGAAATTAAGCAGATATTTTGGCAAGGAACAAAGTTAGGAACTATTCCATGACATTTTCTTTGGAATTTTATTTTAACAGTGCTCTTTTTTCGTTTTTTCTTTTTTATGGTATCTGCATCAGGGTTGCCAACTTGCACACTTTTCATGTGAAATGCACTCTTTTTTTACCTACGAGGGGATGCGGAAGAGTGAAAATAACTCTTTTTGGTTGCAGTTTTCATTCTTTTTAAATGTCAGTATTTGGCCTATTCGTCATAAGAGCATGTAACCCAAGGAACAGGGTTGCCAACTTCCACTTTTTTCGCGGGAAATGCATTCTTTTTTACCTCAGAGGGGCCACATAAGAGAGGATGCCCAAATTTTTAGACTTGCAGTCTTTTTGAGCAAAAATCACTCTTTTTTGGCTTTGATTTGCTCTCTTTTTTGGCTTCGACAGTTGGCAACCCTGATCTGCATGCCCCAATAATACGTTTATCTTCTAACTATTTATTATTATCTTGCTAAATTTTATTAGTATTTAAATCGGTGTTTTATTTTTTAGCCTACCATAAAGAAGCTAGTGACTGTAACGGAAATGCTGACAAAACATAAGCAGAAATATACTGAAATGATTCGCTAAGATTGTGTGATTATCTGTTTTAACTGGGTTTATTTAAACTAGGCATTTTGTATCTTTAGGCTCTTTAGTTTTTGACTTGGGACGAAAGAACTTTTAGGTTCTTTTGAAATAGTTCTTTTGGAAAAGTTTCTAATTGAAAGTAGAAACAAACTTTTAACTGTTATTCAAATTGAAGTTAAGATAATAATAAAGGAAATTTGTGAAACCAAGTTCTGACAGAACGGTGAATTTTGTGAAGGGCAAATCCCCAAGCGATGTTGCTATGTGAATTCTTTTTGATTGAAAGTGAAATTATCTGAAGTTTTCTTGAAAATTCCTTAAAAGAAGGCGCCTTTGATTGTGTTTCTAAAGAAATATGGCACCAAATCTTTGTTTTTACCAGTACATAAATAGGAAGTTTTCATTTTTGCTAGCAGTGCAAGCAAATCTTACGGCCATATAATTTTTTTTTTTTTTAATCTGACTTGATAAAGGAGTAAACCGAATGTTCGGAGACATAAAGACAGTATCCGTCAGACGATGTTAAATTCGGCTGCCGAAATGAAATTCATATCCTGACAGATAGTTGCTTAAACCCGCTCAATTTTTTCGTTTTTATCGGTGTATGAACAGGAAGTGTATTTTTAACTGGCTGTGTAATAAATTGTACTAATGTATGGTATAAATGATTTGAAAAAATTCCGATCTGAATCGAATATTCGGTCTATCGGGCGACGTGAAAATCCGTTACCGAAGTGAAATAAACCTATCTTTAACCTGCTGTATTTTAGTTTTTTTCACCGGTACGTAAACCAGGAAGATTTTGTTTAGCTGGCTGTATAGCCGAATTTTATTTCCATATAAACGATGTTTCTAGTTCCGGTATGAAACAGGACGATCCGAATATTTGCCGATTAGAAGAGAAATTTTTGTCGGGCGACTTAAAATTCGGCGGCTGAAGTGAAATTCGACTCCTGTCAGAATCTATGTTTAATTTGCTCTATAAATGAAAACCAATTTTAAAAAGTGATGTTATTAATATGCTATGGAAAATTGTAAATAAACTGTTTTTTTGTTGTTGTTTTTTTCTTTCGTTCCGAGTTAATTTGTCTTCGTATAATTATAACGCTCAACTAATTTAAATATAGGCTGTATTTCGTAATTGTGTACTTTTAGCTTTTTTTAACATTGCTGCAATAACAAGATTCAAAAGATGATGTTTTTATCCGTTTTAATATATTCTTGAAAATCAAAGGGTTACTAAAATAGACAGAGCGCTTAATAGCCGGTTTTCTGTGCATATTTGCTTCATTTCTTCTCATGATCTGTCGGTTCTCTTTAGCTTTGTCTCCTGCCAAAATTCAAAATATTTATTTTAAACGTTTTAATATTGTTGTTTTCTAGGATAAAAATTTTGGAAAGGAAAACCAGGCCTTTTATATCATATTTTTAATCCTAACAAAGTATATATATATAAACGTATTTTAAATGTGTGATATTATACATATGAAGCTAGTACAAAATTTCATTTTTTCTTCGAGATTCTCAATATTCTCATGCCAAGCCAAGCTAGCTAGAGGGTTCTATGTAGATGCCTTTGGGAGGGGGAGGGGGGGGGTAATTTTCCTCGATAAAGTTTCACAGGATATTGTTAATTTTTGACTTCGCAAGCTTGACCAATAGATCAGTATAGGATATGCAGATATTTATTATTCATGTAGAGTCAACAAGCATTATTAAGCAATAAAAGCTCATAGAACATTATATACCCTCCGAAAAAAAGACTCCGTGGCCGGGAATGCAAAGCCAAAACGGGATATAAAACACACGCGCACAAACTAAAAGCGAAAATGACAACCAACCGCCCTCGTTTGACTACCTGCCAAAACTCAAACCAGAAAAAGTGCCACTCGCTATAAACAAATCAAAACTGAATTCCAACTTTGCCCAGAAACATCAAACACGAGAAGGCATTAAGAAAAAAGATATATAAAGATCAAGACCGTATCTAAGATTTTTGTTCGGGGTGGGAGGCTTACATTTTTTTTTTTTTTTTTAAGAACTCATAAAAATTTGCTTATATGCATTTTTCTTACGTTTTCACGAGTTAGAGAAAAATTTACGAGTCGGAGGGCGTTGATAAAAAATATGAATTACCTAGGGCTCAAAATTTTTCTGTTTGATTCCTCCTTTCCCAGGTACGAGATTTTTTTTTTATCTTTGATTGGGATAAACCTTCGGTTCTTGAATATATCATAGTTTCTTCAATTTTTCTAAAACTAGGAGAAATACATATATATATATTAAAACAAAGACGAAAATCTTGAAAAAAGATTTGTTCCATGCCTTTGGCCATGGCCAGTAGGAAGCCTATAAACAATGCATATAAACAAATTTTTGATGCGTTTGAAAGAATTTTTTTCGTAGAACCACTTCCACGTTCCCCACCCCCTCCCGAACAAAATCCTGGATACGGCCATGGTGAGAATTCAAATGGCTTTAATTCCTGGTATTCGAGTCTATTGGTTTCGTTGTTATTTTTTCTTCCTCGTTTACTTCTCCAAAGAGGGCACTTTAACATGAGAAATAAAGATATTTCTCATGTTTAATTTTCACTAGAAATTGTGAATCAAACACTGTTTTGAAAAAAAATAGGTGAGAAATCAAAGAAGATACAAGATTATGCAAAGCTCTTCACAAAAAATATTTTTTATTGAGAAAGTAGAAGGTTTTGTTATATCAAATATATTTACTCTTTTACAAAGAGTAAAGGGTACCCTTTTCACAAAGGGTAAAAAAAGAGTTTGTCAGTGCCAAGCTTTCAGGTTTCTTGAAGACTAGCATCTTCAGGGAAAAACTTGTACTAAACTTTGACTATTGTAATTAATTAAACATAATCTTCACCTCAAGCATTCCGCCCTCCATGATCATTTTGGGGCCTTTTCTTTCACCAGAATGTTGATATAATTCCTATCCCCCAGACGTGTACGTAAATTATTTCAGAGACAACACTGGCTAAGCACACTAGCTAACGAAGAAAAAACGGAGGATAATTCCAACTAGTAATAAAAGAATAGTATGCAAATATGTGGGTTGAGGCTAAGTGACCTGACTCAGTGAAGCTATTCAACTACCAACAAAAGGCAGGTATATTCACGTAAAAAATGTTTATACTGTAATGTTAAGGGGTTTAATCTGTATACCGATTGCGCCACTTGTAACGCTAAAGATTGTGCCAGTTGTGCCATCGAGGACTGCGCCACAGCAATGGTAAGTAAGGTAAATGGGTGACCGCGCCACTCTTAATCTTAGAGAGAAAATAAAATATGGAACTACAAAAGTGTAACCTCTTTTCCTCGAATTATCTCCAGATCAGATTCCTTAGGGAGCGCTGCCTATGGAGCACAATTGTGAGTCTGTGACACATAAATTGTTTTTGGGGTCATCAAATATCATAACTATACGGTCATATGGTATATGGGTTCATAATGACTATCAAAGGCGATATTTATGTACTTATATCTTGTACTGGTCGATGGGGTTCTCAGAATTTATGTGATTATATAGTTCGATACTGCACTGTATACTGAGATTCAAAAATAATGTTACCTGATACGTAATATAGTTCATGGTCGAGGAAACAACGATCAAAAGGTAACTGTAATTTTTATAGACGAAGCTGGGATTAAAATTTGCTGGAGTTTGGTGAGTACTCTTCGTTGGTTGAGGTATGATGAAAATAAATGCTACTAGATTGTATCTGCACTGGACAACTCATTGTAATGCTCGATATCCAATATGTCAATCCACTTCCTGTAATAAAAATAACGAGGCAGAATCACACGTTATTTAAAGTAAATACTCATAGTAAAAATAAGTCACGTATCGACTGGGTACATGAATTTTACGCTACGAGACAGAGTTAAATAAATACACTAATATTAGTACACAAAACGAAATTTTTATCATGTTGATTGAAATATATATGTAAAGTTCCCATTGGGAAATTCAATGCATAGAAGTTTCTTCTAAGTTGTTGTAGCCTAACGACCATATAAAAGATTAATTCTTTAACTTTAAGTGTGGTGTCTTATTATGCTTTCTAATATACACTACTACATACACTTTATTTTAACTTCTTTCAACACTTAGCTAATTTTACATTAGATTTAAAATAATTATTTAAACAGAGTTTATGCTACATGATTAATTTTGAGGTCTAATTTTACAACATTTTTCATGCCTGCATTGTTCACGCACGTCCGTGCTGTTTAAGAAACGCATTTTGCAGCGTCGTAACCGCACGGTTTTACGTAAACGACACTACAATGAGGGAACAAGACATAGCAAGGACGAGTGGAGACCTCTATACCCACTCGTTTTCTAATGTCTTCCCTTTTTCTTGGCTTAGACGTTCTCATGGGGTTCCGGGTTTAACCTCTGATTTCAGCTGTTTCCCCGTGTTCTTCTCTTGGTTTTCGCTTTCTTAGTCTCAGGATTTTTCCATAATTAAAAGTCAATAGGGTTCTTATGGTCAGGGAAGTCGCGAATACGAAACATACGGCCAATAGAATGTTCCACCAGAAATTGGTTGAGAACAATCCGTATCTATTATCCACATACGTTAATCTCTGGTCTTCATTTGTAAATAGGGGAATCTGGGAATCTAATGCTTCTCTTTTTTTTGTAAGCCTTATTGTCCCTTTATTCTTTTCTATTTTGGACCATATCGAGGTTTTCATTTCCTCGTTTTCTATATTGGGAATAGTGTACGACAGGTTAATTGCCTGGAAGTTGGTTATTTTGGGGCTTATTATTTTTGTGCTCGTGGTAATTAACGGCGTTCGAACAGTTGACTCTTTAGTTACGAGTCGACACCCTTGTTTTATGGTTATCGTACCCACATTTTGTAACAGTAATTCTGTTTTGTAACTTGGGTCTATTCTTTCTGTATTATTATAACAAGACAAAGTTCCAACTGTTTCTCTTGGAACAGAAAATAACCAAAGATCATTTCTAAGGTGTATGAATATTTCTCGCTTAGTACTTCCTATCACGGCTTCGCATGAATTCGGTGTTTCTTCATGTTGGGTGTCTTTCAAAAATATATCTAACATATAGGATCCAGACTTGACATTATAAATAGGTAACGTAAGTTGGCAACGTATTTTGTACAGGTCGTAGACGGATTGTTGATTTATAAATGGAATTGTTACTACTGCAAATAGCTCTTCATTTATTTCCGTGACGGGGACCTTTAATTTAGTATAGTAAAGGAATAAATTTGATACTTCTGGCTCTACGTGTAAATGTAAACCAAACGTTAGGTGCGTTTTTATTTTGTCTAACATATTTTTTAGGCTAGAAGGATCTACTAGGTCGTAGGACAAAGTTCCTCCGGTGAGGGCAAATAATGTGAACTCGAACTTGCTAACATCTGTCGCCAAATTTAGTAGTGACATGGTAATTGTATCGAGTGATACCATGGTAAAGCTTGCGTCAATCACCACGCGGTCCACTTTGTTTCTTAAATAATTCATTACGTTTATAGTTTTTGAGATTCTCTTAGATATCCTTTCAATTTTATCTCTCTGGTAATTTGCTACACTGGCTTGTAACTCCTGAACGTGTAACGTTACGTTCATGGCATTATTCAACTTTCTTACGCTTTCCCTCAGGCTGTTTAGGTCTTCCTCCGTTGTCAAACCAAAAAGGCGGGAGGCGAGTTCTCCGATGATGGGAATCAGGCCTGTAGACCTACGGTATTTATTTCTTCGAAAGAATACTTCGAAAATCTTCAGGGTACTTTGTTTTAATTTTTGTATTTCCGTATCGAATAATTCAAATAAGGTTTGTAGTCTTTGTCTATATAGTATTAAGTAGGCTTGATGAGTTGAAACTTTTTGGGCGTTTTTCTCATTTATATTGGGTAATGGTTGTTCGTTTACCATTGCGTAAATTCCATTATAAGGTTTTCCTTTCCTTGTAGTCAGTAATTTAGGGTTTGCATAGATTTCATTGCAGTCAAGTCTCTCGATAAGTATTCAATATTATCCATTGATCTTTTCCTTCTGTCTTTCTTGGCGCTCGTCCCAAGTACCATGTCAACTTCTGCCATTTTCTTATCAAAGTCATCTATTACGAATTTTGATTTTTGTTTTGGGACAATTGAAGTTGGAAACTCTTTATTATCTTTACTCTGCATTATTTTACCGGCCTGTAATCCTTTATCCGATCTTAGGAATTGAAATATCGATTCTTTGAGTTCATTCGTGTTTTTT
Source organism: Artemia sp. Kazakhstan ARC1039 (assembly GCA_029168905.1). Classification (NCBI taxonomy): domain Eukaryota; kingdom Metazoa; phylum Arthropoda; class Branchiopoda; order Anostraca; family Artemiidae; genus Artemia; species Artemia sp. Kazakhstan ARC1039. The sequence goes on along the minus strand of JAQQPU010008388.1, from coordinate 3,298 downwards.
TCTAGTCTTGTTACTTGTTGAAACAAGGTTTCGAAGGGTTTGGGGTCCAATTTCATAAAGATCTTCTAGCTTGAATATTACTCCATGTTTTACAATATCTTGGGCCACTGCGTGAACAATGAGTATTATGATGATATTCTTAAGCCTCATCTTATTGTTTGTTCCTAGAATTAATTTATCATTAATTTTACCCATTTTTTGCAAAATTCGTTTGTTTACTATTTTGTTATTATTATATTTTTTCAAAGGCACTTTAATTTTTAACTTAGGTTATTTTTTATTATAGAACCATTTTGTGGCATTGGCCAAAGAAAACTGATTTGTAGGCGTAAAACAGAATAAATATTTTAGGATTAGATAGGTTAGGAAAGCAAAGTTAGGACTTCCGAGGTTTATTCTGGTCGTGATATACATCTATGACTGGTTGAGATATAACTTTTAAAGCGTAGCTAATAATCGCTATACAATTTAATTTTACATTATATTTCTCGAGTAAGAAACACATGAATAAGTAAGCGTGCAGCATATAATTACACTGGTATCCTATTTTTGTAGGCCTAAAATAATTATAATTTGTACTAAGACAAAATAGTTTATATATGAGATTAATTTCTTCCATAGTTACCTACTAATAGGTAGTTTTGAGTTTAGAATCTTCTCTTAATTTTCTTGTTATTATTTTTATAGGCGTCTCTTTTTCTTTGGTAAGTTTTCGTACGTTTCAGAAATAATTTACTACCAAGGGATTTGTATTCTTCAGATTCAGGGTCAAATAAAAATTGTTTGTATTATTGAATTTCCGCTAAAGGATGATGTATGCCTTCATATTTGACACATCGGGGATTTTTTTCGAGGTTATAGCAATTTTTTGGGGATCTGCATTTATCGAGAAGTATTAGGTCTGTTTGAGTGGGTCCCTTGGAATAGAAATACTTGATATTGAGGTTCTTTTGTAGGCGTCTTATCAATAATTGTAAACAGCCAAGTTGTTTCGCACTTCTTCTATATTTTGTTTTGACTTCCCCTCTAGCTGGACGATACTTGGGGGTATTCGCGAGTGCTAAACCATACTTATAAGTGTGGGGTGCATACCCTTTAAGGTTGTAGGTTAAATCCCATTCTTTCTCATATATCTGATTTCCTTGTTCGTCCACTACCAACATAGCTGCCGAATATATAATGTTTTCCTTCGCGTTCATTATGGTAATGAACTCAGTATCAATTATCGCCCTTCGAATAGGTTTTGATTCCATTGTCATGATCTGAAAATGCTCACAGTTAGGACACTTCATGATCATGTTCAGGTATAGGACCAATAGTTTCTTTTGGAACAGAGATCGTGATAATGTTCATAATTATGAACAGGATCCCAGGGAACGGAATTCATGATCCCTATGACCCAGTTCATATAACGAACATGATCAGCTCATAACTAGATGCTTCTGTACTGGTAGTTTTTTTTTTTTTTTTTTTTTTTTTTTTTTTTTTTTTTTTTTTTT
>JAQQPU010008387.1:13569-35808 GCA_029168905.1 Artemia sp. Kazakhstan ARC1039 | reverse complement strand
CGATAGAAATACAATCGGTGTATCAGTTAACCTACACATAAGTATAGGTTAAAAGCAAAAAAGAGGTCTGTGAACGAACAAAAATAACAACCCCCTCCACGTATGCCGTCGTAAAATTGACAAGTGCTTCACTGAAATAAAAAAATATATAAAAGCAAAAAGGCAAATTGTTCTTTACACACTCGGTTTATTGCATGCATACCATGATCAAACAGTTCGTGGTAACGAATTATAAGTAAAGAGCGAACCGGCTCAATAGTAACCGAAACTCTTAAAAAAAGGATACCAATAGGCACATCAAAAGATTCAGATTTTCATGCTAATTTCAAAGATATAACTTTCATCAAGTTTAGTCTTACCCATCAAAAGTTACGCGCCTGAGAAAAAATTCCGTATTTTTGAGAAAAGGGAGAAACAACCCCTAAAACTCATAAAGCTTTAATAAAATCACACCATTAGATTCAGCGTATCAGAGAACCCTTCTATAGAAATTTCAAGCTTCTATCTGCAAAAATGTGGAATTTTGTATTTTTTGCCAGAAGAAACACGACTGACACGTCTTTTATTTGTTTTTTTTTCACCAGGGATGATCGTATCGATCCAATAGTCCCTGAGTATCATGAGAAGGTTCATTCGAACCGAAATTAAAACTTCTAGTTCCCTTTTTAAGTGACCAAAAAATGGAGGGCAATTTAACCCTCTCCCACGCTCATTTTTTTCCCAAAGTCACCCAATCAAAATTTTGAGATAGCCATTTTGTTCAGCATATTCAAAAATCTAATAAACATGTCTTTGAGGATGACTTTATCCCCCACAGTTCCCAGGGGAAGGGCTGCAAGTTATGAACTTTGCCCATTGTTTACACATAGTATTGGTTATTGGGATTTTGTCTGGTGGAGCTATTGGTTATTGAGGGATTTTTTCCTGGCGAGGGGGAGTCAGAGAGAGGGTTACGGGGGAGGATCTTTCCATGGAGGATGTTTTCTTGGGGTAAGGGACATTTCTATGAAAGGGGCACCGGATTTCCCAGCATTATTTCAAAAACGAAGTTTTTTCAACTGAAAGTAAGGAGCAAAATTAAAATTTAAAACGAACAGATATTATTACATATATGAGGGGGTTCGCCCTCTAATCAATACCTCACTTTTTACGCTAAAGTTTTTTTAGTACTTTCAAAAGAGCTTTCAAAAAAGCTATTCTAATTAACGGGCCTTTGTGATTCAGGGTTAGTTATTCTAACAAAATCCAAACTTTAGAGTAAAGAGCGAGGTATTGACGAGGGGGCGAACAACCTAATATATGCAATAAAAACATACGAATATAGAAGTTCGTTACGTAAATTAATTCATAAGTTACGTCAGAACAAAATTTCGAGAAAGCCATTTAGCCAAAAAAAGTAAAATTAATATGCAAATTTTGTTTTAATTATTCATGTACGGTGACCCAAAATCAAAGCTGCATTAATTCAAAAACGTTCAGAAATTAAATGAAGTTTTTTTTAACTGAAAGTAAGGAGCGACATTAAAACTTAAAACGAACAGAATTTATTCCGTATATGAAATTACTAATGTTTACATAATTGTTTACACGTTCTGATGCTCACTGTCTCGCATTTACAGGTAATTCTCATTGCAGCTTATTCTAGAACCGCACACTCCCTTGTTCTCGCTGTGGCATATCTTTCAGCCGCATATTTCTTTGATTTTCCCTTTTGTTTTTGAGCAGTTTTAATTCTTCCTGCAGCTTATCTTCAAACCATATGTTTCTTTGCTCTTTGCTTTTGTTTTGACTCATTGTAACTGTTGCTGACGGAAGTATTCTGACTGTATATACTTGTTCTTCATTATCGTTTATCATTACTTTAAACATTTTTTTGTTTTCCCCAGACACCAAAAGTAGCGAAATTTAAAACATTATAGCCCAAAAACCCGCCTCGCGGGTTTTTAGTAACTTGTCCCGCGAAGCTGAAAATTTTATAACCCAATTGGCGGGAAATAGCCCAACCTGGTAACACTGGTTTCCACTCGACCGATACTAAAAAGCGGTGCCGCTCGATGAAAAAAGCGGTGTTTTTGCGATATCCTTTCTACCGAAACACGGTATAATTTATGGAATATTTTGATACCCGTAATGCAAACAGGTCGCCACTAGTTTCAACAAAAAACTTACTTTTACCCACCCCATATATAAAAGGGAAAAATAATCCCCAATGATAAATTCATATCTTTTTCCCACTCTCTGGCACTCTCACCCGTTCTTCATTACTAATAGCTCGTCCAGACCACCTGTCCTCTAGAAAATTAGAAGCAGGATAATCTACTCTTTTATGTTTTAAGCTAGATTAAAACTTTATTTATCAATATTTGTTTCGTTTTCGGTGCTTTCTCCAGAAATACTGTATATACTGTCGTTTTTGTCCCATTTTTCAATTTTTGGATACCCTGATATACCAGCCTTGAAAACGAAAAAAAGAGACAAATGTGCCAGTCTACATTTCCAGTCTTCCACCACATTATTTAAAAAGAAAGTAGACAGTTTGAAGCACTCCAATAGACGAGAATGCTAGATTTATAAGTTTACACAGGCTCAGCAAATATGCAAAACGACATTCTCGAACCAGATGCTCATTTTTTTCCGCTTTTATGTTTAGACGCTTTGCGCTACATAAGTAGTTTTTGCACAACTTACTTCCTTAAAATGTATTTTTAAAAAATAATGTAAAGAATAATACAATTTCTTTTCTACAATTTTCAACTTTTCGAGAGAGCATATTATTTACTTGCTTAAAACAATCCTCAGCATGGTTCGGTTTTTGATTTATCAGCATATTTTTATTCCTTCTCTCAAAGCAAAGAAGGTTGTGACACTCTTGTATACATAAGTGCCAAAGACATAAGTGTTTAAAACTTTCTTTCTTGACCCCTCTTCTTCTTTAGCGAAGCTTGACTCCATCACCAGGACAAACCCCATTTAAAATGACTGATCGAAATAAAATGTTGAAGGTATTTGGAGACATGGAAACTAGGCATGAAAAGATTGGATCTAGCTTCATGTCCACTTACTTGGTTTGTGGTTACCTTAAGGCCATTTTTTTATACCAAAAGTAACTCTTGCAGATTTTATGGGAGAAATAATGTATAGTGACCCAAACATGTGGCGTTGTCTGAAAAAAAGAGAGGGAAAAATAGAAAACGAAATGACTAGCAAAAGAGCGTTACTATGATTACGACTAAATTTTAATGACAATTATCATATTAAAGATACTAAAACGTTAAAAGGAATCATTCTCATAGGCAGACAAAGGTCACTTGGAATCAGGCAGCGTGGTCATGCTCGTCAAGACCTACAATGGCCGCACTATGCAAAACATTTTGATTCACAGCAGTGCTCTCACTTGAGGATGCTTTACCGTTCCCTTGAAATACACGTTTAACAAGTCCTATCTCTATCTCCCCCTTGTCATGGCTTGACCTACCTTTTCGCTGACGGTTCAAACCACATTCCACTTTTAATGTCAACGAAAGAGTTAGCAAATGAATCTGCTGACGTTTTATTGAACTAAAGTGATTTTGCTGACGTTTTATTGAAATAAGATGATTTTGTATGTCTGTTTCGACTTTTCTAAAAAATAAAAAAGGCGCTCAGCAATGACTTTCAATATTGGCAAGGAAAAAAATATTGTATCAATTTTGAAACGTTTGGAAGCGTTACTACTCCAGTTGCAGATTTATGGATAAGGATATGGTATCAATACACCACTATGTCAGATTCGTCCAAATTTTCAAGATTCAAACCTTCAGATAAAGTTACACTCGATATGAACTGCCATTCCTGGTCCATCTTTGCCTTATTCCATTTGCCGGAGGTATAGCACTAAAAGAGTTACTGATGACTAGGAACTGTTAGCTCGTAACTAGAGGGGTCAGAAAACAGAGGAAGTCATCTATCTTTTCAGAGAAGTAAACACGATCTAGAATTAGTTCGATGTTCACATGCGAGGGACATTTGATATAAAAAAAGAGTCCAATTACAGCGTGTGAGTATCCGACAACTCGAAAATACCCCTTGTAGAGTTTTCAAATGAAAGCGAACAGGTGGGAGCCAAAGCAAGGAATATATGTTATTCCACCTGAGTGAAGACTCAGATATATTAATTCCTATATGCATCTTGTCATTTTGCACTGTATTAAAAGGGATTGCAAAGATTTTGCATAAATAGTGCAGACTCTTAGATTTTTTTTTATAACAATTATGACTTGCAACCAGGGCATATTAATGACAGCTAAATTTCACAACTGTAACCCATGGCTATTTTTCTTCAACAAACCTCTTAACTAAGTGATTTATTCCGATTGGTGTTGCAGTCACCAATCTAGTTCTGTATGGGAGCGCCTTTCTTCTTAACATAGTCTGTCCCTCCAATCCTCTGACTGAAAATAACATATACTGATCCATGATTACACTCTAACAGAGCAAGTAAATCTACCAGTAAATCCATTATGACAAAACAGAAACTGACACAAACTGAGTTGTTTGGCTACAGACTGATTTATTGTCTATTCAAGATCCACTGAGAAAAGATTAGTTTTTAGGGTGAAAAGAAGCTTTTTCAGCAAGTTGTCAGTGACCGAATAGGGTATATCATGTTTAAGAAAAAATGAGGCAAGCCTTGCTTCAAAAGTGGTCTCCTTTTCGCTTTTGGGAAAAGTGATGAACAAGACCCAGAGTCTGAAAAGACGAAGCAATCCATGTATTTTGATTAACCCCTGATAATAAGGACTACAGATAGGCTGCCCAATTGAACCATGAAACAGCCTAGGCTACATGAAGGAATAAGTGGCTTATAACCTGCTTCCTCTGGACAACACCTCTGCAACTCTGCATTCACATTTGATTTGAATGAATAAACGTAGTTGATTTCCTGATAGAAAATACATATTTGAGGAGGACACTCCCCCACAACCCTCAGGGCAAGAATGCCCTGGAGGCATAACTGAAATCTTGAATCTTAAATATTGAAATCTTTGTCGTAGAAACTTTAAAAAGGGCTCATTCGATTTGAAATTCAAAGGGATAGTACTCTTTTTAATGGTCGAAAGTGATTTGAAGGCAACTAACCCCCTTCTCACGCCCACCCTTTCCCCAAACACATCCAATCAAAATTTTTAGATAACCATTTTATTCAACGTAGTTGAAAGTTTTGGAAATTAGGTCTTTAAGGATCCCCCCACAGCCTTCAGGGCAAGGGTTGTAAGTTATGCCCTGGGGCATATACAGTTTTTATTGAAAGCACTGTCGTAGAAACTTCAAAGGGGCTCATTCCATTCAAAATTGAAAGGGCTAGTGCCTTTTTTAATAGTTGAAAGTGATTGGATAGCGACTAACGCCCCTCTCACGCCCACTATTTTCCAAAACACATACAATCAAAATTTTGAGATATCCATCTTGTTCAACGCAGTTGAACTTTCTGGAAATTTTGTCTTTTAGGATGATACCCCCCTCAGAGCCCTCAGTGCAAGGATCGTATGTTATGCCCTGGGGGCATATAAGGTTTATATAGAAAGTTGTTGTGTAAAGCATTGGCAGCACGATCGCGCTGCCTAAGTAAAGAACGGGGACACTCGAGAACGAGACAAGAAACGGGGACTAAGTAAATAGGAGGACACTCCCCCAAAACCCTCAGGGCAAGGGTTTTAAGTTATGCCCTGGGGGCACATTAGAACGATGTTGGCACAATGTATTATTTATTAACTTTTTCCTTTAGAGCTGGGCACTTCTTATCGAAGAAGTTGTCGTAGAAACTGCAAAAAGTGCTCATTCAATTGGAAATTGGAGTGGCTTGTGCCCTTTTTAACAGTCGAAAGTGATTGGAAGGTGACTAAAACCCCTCTCACGCCCACCATTTCCCCAAACACATCCAATCAAAATTTTGAGATAGCCATGTTGTTTAACGTAGTTGAAAGTTCTTGAAATTCGGTCTTAGAGGATGACAACCCCCCTAATAGATCTTAGGGTAAGGGTTGTAATTTATGCCCTGGGGGCATATAAGGTGTTTATAGAAAGCGTTGTCTTTTCCAAAAGGGCTCATTCGATTGGAAATCGAAAGGTCTAGTGCCCTTTTTAATAGTCGAAAGTGATTTGAAGGCTTGACATTTTTATAGTAAAGATCGAAGTGGGTATAATGCATTATTTTTGTTGTTGTTGTTGTTTAGACCAGGGCACTTCGTATCGAAAGAGTTGTCGTGGGAACTTCGAAAAGGGCTCATTCGATTGAAAATAAAAAGGGCTGATGCCCTTTTTAATAGTCGAAAGTGGTTTGAGGGCAACTAATCCGCCTTTCACGCCCACCCTCCCACGCCAACCCTCCCATTTTTGCTCTTAAAATTTAACCAAATCAAAATAGCGTAAGTGTATCCAAGTTATCAAAGAAAGTAAACAGATTCTTTTGCGAATGGTATCAAGTTTCCCATTTCAGGTCAACTAAAGGAGGTATGAAACTAAATTAAACAGTACTATTTGTGTCCACACTTTTAAAAGGGTGTATGTTGTTAAAAATTTCTGAAAATTTTTCTCCAGCATACAAATAGCAGACCAAACTATAAAGTCTTAAGAAACGAAAAGATTTAAAGTATTATTTTCTTTTTCCCTGAAAAGACTATGTCAATATAAAACAAACAGAACTTAATTAAAAAAAAAAATTCCACAAAATAAGTTTTTCAAAGACAAGTAAAGAACTCCCTTAAACAAAAAATGAGCAAAAATAAAATCAAATAATCTATCAAGCGTGAAACTACCACAATTCAGCATTGATAAATAAATGAAACCCAAAACGAACAGAAATTACAATAATTAAACGAGTCAAACTCAAAACGAGCAGAAATTAGCATAAGTTGGGCGTAAAACCCCTATGCCTTCCCAAGGTCAGAACAAAATTTGCACTTTACTGTAATTTTATTGTAATTTATGTTCGTTTTGGGTTTCATTTATTTATCGATGCTGATTTGTGGTAGTTCCAATGTCATTTGGAATTTTCAGTTTAAATGCTTTCTTTCGTAACTTTTGGACGTGAAGTTTGACTCTTATGCATTCAAAGAAAAAATATTCTAGAGTCTTCTCTTTTTAACCGTAGATTCTATAGATTAATTGCTTCCAAGTACATTTTTCTTTTTTCAAGAAAAATCTGCATTTTTACAGGGTAATGCATAGCCGTGTCTTCCTATATTTTTTAAAGGTGCAAACAAGAGCAGCAAAGTCTAAATTTGAACCCCCCCCCCCTTTGAGAAAAACCACAACTCCAGCTATCTCCAGGGTTTTCACAAGTCAGACAAAAGTTTCAGGAGAGCTCAAACCCCATGACCCCCAATGGATGTGGCCTTGGGTACAAATTGGAATTGGTAGTGGTAAATCAATATATTGAGATGCCGCCTTATCCACGACTGCATTCCCTCTTACCCACGCATAATTTGCAATATGCTAAAACTTTATTTCTCGGGCTTGAATATGTAGTTCTGTTTGCTATCCCTTGTTATTTCTTACAAAATAAGATAATGAATTGATAAAAACGTATAATCTCTTCGTAATAATAATTACGTGATATCAAAGATAAACATAAAGTGTATGTAATTTGACCAACAATGCAAGTCAAAAATCATTCAAAAATAAGATTATTATCATAATCATGCTTTGAAATGCTTTGGCTTTGACTAAATATTTGATAGAAGGAGCTGACAAGTTTGTAAGTATGCATATGATGAACACTAGAGTTTTTGCATTAATTTTAGTGGTATCTTTGATGACAAAGGTAAGCTTTTTTAATTATTATGTCAATTTGTGGAATATTTAAGACAAATGAATATTGACTTTGCAAACTGTATCCTTTATACTTTGGTTTCTTTTCGACTTTAACCTTACATCAAAGGCAAACCTAAATCCTCATTCACGGAATTTATCATAGTAGAATTGAAATAATGTGATCTGATATTAACATGATTCAAATCAATGCGCACAGCATTACTTACATCTTGGCATAAATATTACGAAATTGCCAATTCCATGGCTTGTGAATTTGATAATTGATTATAGAAGTAAGCAATAAAGCTAGAAAGCTAAATCAACCAAAGAAATTAAGTCAACAATTTCTTTTTTGTAAGATTATTCATTCTCTTCGTAGAAACTTTTATAAATATAAACACTGTCTTTAGCATTATTTTCCATGTTTTAGAATATAATTGACAGTCAATTCTATTTCTCTCGGCTTCTTTTTAAAGGTCACCACTAATAGAATTTAAACTCCCATTTAAATTGGAACGCGTTGAAGAACAAGAGCATTCGTTCTACTTTTTCTAAGTTCATAATCTTAGGTTTGCATTGAGAGAGGAGGGGTTAGGATAGCACTCCCAATAGATCGCATGGCGTTTCTGCATAGATTGCATTGTGTTCCTTCCCCTGGATCCGCAGTGGTGGATGTAGGGGACCCTTCCCCAAAGATTTTTCCTGATGCCCTCATTCATTTTTTTTTTCTGTTTTTCACTGTTTTTTAAAAATAAATTTGTCCATTTGGTCAATTATTGGCACCTTTGTCACATTGGTTCCCCACCCCAAGATTTTGCTTATTAGTACAATTGCCATAGTGGGCCCCCAAAGATTTTTCTCGAGATTCACTCCTGTTTTGCAGCTCGATTCACTGTAGTGGTCAACCAAGGAAACCAAGAAATGATGAATGTTGAGAGAGCCATTTTGTTCAACGTTATTGAAAGTTCTGAAAATTAGGTCTTTGAGGAGGATAACTCCCCCCCCCCCCCAGAGCCCTCAGGACATGACTTATAAGTTATGCCCTGGGGGAATATAAGATTTTCATAGAAAGTGTTGTCATAGAAACTTCAAAAGGGGCTCATTCGATTGGGAATTGAAATGGCTATTGCCCTTTTTAATAGTGGAAATTGATTGAAAAGCAACTAAAACCCCTTTCACGCCCACCATTCATCCAAACACATCCAATCAAAATTTTGAGACAGCCATTTTGTTCAACGTAGTTGTAAGTTCTGGAAATTAGGTCTTTGAGGAGGATAAGCCCCTCAGAGCCCTCAGGGCAAGGGTTACAAGTTATACCCTGGGGGTATATAAAGTTTTTATTGAAAGCTTTGTCGTAGAAACTTGAAAAAAGGTGCATTCGATTGGAAATTTAAGGGGCTAGTGCTCTTTTTAATAGTCAAACGTGATTGGAGGGCAACTAAACCCCCTTTCACGCCCACCTTTTCCCAAAACACATACAATCAAATTTTTAGATAGCCATTTTGTTCAACGTAGTTGAAATTTTTGGAAATTAGGTCCTTAAGGATGAAACTTCCCCCCCCCCCACACAGCCCTCAGGGAAAGGGTTGTAAGTTATGCCCTGGGGGCATATAAGGTTTTCATAGAAAGTGTTGTCGTAGAAACTTCAAAAAGGGCTCATTCTATTGGAATTGAAATGGCTAGTGGCCTTTTTAATAGTCAAAAGTAATTGGAGGGCAACTAACCCCCCTCTCATGCCCACTATTTTACCAATCAAAATTTTGAGATAGCCATTTTTTTCAACGTAGTTGAAAGTTGTGGAAACTATGTCTTTGAGGACGACAACCCCCTACAGCCCTCAGGGAAAGGGTTGTAAGTTATACCCTGGGGGCATATGAGGTTTAAAACTTTAAAAAGGGCTCATACGATTGAAAATTGAAAGGGCTAGTGCCCTTCTTAATAGTTGAAAGTAATTGGAGGGAAACTAACCACCCTCTCACGCCCACCATTTCTCCAAACGAATCTGATCAAAATTTTGAGATATTCATTTTGTTCAACGTAGTTAAAAGTTCTGGAAGTTAGTTCTTTTAGGATGACAACCCCCTCAGAGCCCTATGGGCAAGGGTTTTAAGTTATACTCTGGGGGCATATAAGGTTTTTACAAAAAGTGTTGTCGTAGAAACTTCAAAAATGGCTCATTTGATTGGATATTGAAAGGGCTTGTACCCTTTTTAATCGTCAAAAGTGAATGGAGAGCAACCAACCCTCCTCTCACGACCTCCATTTCCCAAAACACATTCAATTAAAATTTTGAAATAGCCATTTTGTTCAACGTAGTTGAAAGTTCTGGAAATTATGATTTTGAGGATAACGAACACCCAAACCCCTTAGGACAAGGGTTGTAAATTATGCCCTGGGGTCATATAATATTTTTTATAGAAAGTGTTTTCGTAGAGACTCCAAAAAGGGCTCATTCGATTGGAAATTGAATGGGCTAGTGCCCTTTTTAATAGTTCAAAGTGATTGGAGGGCAACTAGCCCCCCTTTCAAGCTTACCATTTCCCCAAAAACATCCAATCAAAATTTTGAGATAGCCATTTTGCTCAACGTAGATGGAAGTTCTAGAAATTAGGTCTTTGAGGATGACACCTCCCCCATAGCCCTCAGGGCTAAGGTTGTAAGTTATGCCCTGGGCGGATATAAGTTTTTTTTCGAAAATGTTGTCGTAGAAACTTCAAAAAAGGCTCATTCAATTGGATATTGAAAGGGCTAGTGCCCTTTCTAATAGGCTAGTCGAAACTGATTGGCCATTTTTTTCCATGTAGTTGAAAGTTCTGGATATTATGTCTTTGAGGATGATCAACCCCCTCCCTTCACACACCCCTCAGGGCAAGGGTTGTAAGTTATGCCCTGGGGGTATATAAGGTCTTTATAGAGCGTTGTAATAGAAAATTCGAAAACTTCGAAGGGCTAGTGTCCTTTTTAATAGTCAAAAGTGATTAGGGGAAAACCTTCACCCCTTCCACCCCCACCATTTTCCCAGAAGTGTCCAATAAAAATTTTGAGATAGCCATTTTGTTCAACGTAGTGGAAAAGTCTGAAAATTATGTCTTTGAGGATGACACTCCCCCCACAGCACTCAGCGCAAGGGTTGTAAGTTATGCCCTAAGGGAATACAAGGTTTGATAGAAAGCGTTGTTGTAGAAACTTCAAAAAGTGCTCATTCCATTGGAAATTGAAATGGCCAGTGGCCTTTTTGATAGTCAAAAGTAATTGGAGGGCAACTAACCCCTCTCTCACGCCCACCATTTTGCCAAACACATACAATCAAAATTTTGAGATAGACATTTTGTTCAACGTAGTTGAAAATTCTGGAAATTAGGTCTTAGAAACGTCAAAACTTAGATACGTTGTCGTAGAAACTTCAAAAGGGACTAATTCAATTTAGAATTGAGAGGTCTAGTGCTCTTATTAATAGTCAAAAGTGATCGGAGGATGAACCTGGGCATGCTTGGGAAATATAACGCCATATAAGAAGTGTTGTCGTAAAAAGGGCTCATTCGATTTGAAATTGAGAGGGCTATTGCCCTTTTTAATAGTCGAAAGTAATCAGAGGAAAAATCGCCCCCCTCCCAACGCCCATGATTTCCCCAGACATTTCCGATCAACATTTTCATAAGGCCATTATTTTCAACGTAGTTGAAAGGTCTGGAAATTATGTCTTTGAGGATGACAAACCTCCCCCGATAGCCCTTATGATAAGGGTCGTAAGCTATACCCTTGGGGAATATAACGTTTTTATAAAGTTTCGTCGTAGAAGTTTCAAAAAGAGCTCATTCGATCGAAATTGAGAGGACTAGTGCCTGTTTTATTAGTCGAAAATGATCAGAGGGCAAATGTATTCCTCCACGCCTATCATTTCCCGAAACACTTTCAATCAAATTTTGGATATGGCCATTTTGTTACGCCTATCAGAAATGTCTGGAAATCATGTCTTTGAGGATAAAAAATAATCCCAGCCCTCAGGGCAAGGGTTGTAAGTTGTGCCCTGGGAACATATAGGGTTTTTATAGAAAGTTTGGTCATATAAACTTCAAAGGGGGCTCATTGGATTCGTAATCAGACGCTGTAGTGCTAATTTTAAGAGTAAAAGTGATCAAAGGGCAGCTACCCTCTCCCCCCTGCACACATGTCATATTGTCCCGAAATGTGCTTAATAGAAATTTTGAGATAGCCATTCTATTCAAAATAGTCTAAATATCATATAAGAAGGCTTTTGGGGTAGAAACAAGGCCCAGAAATTAGGGGCAAGGGTTGTAAGTTATGCCCAGATGAAATTAAAGGTTTCTATGGCAGGGATGGTTGTTTATTTTCAGAAGAGGCTCAGTCTTTCACCCTGAAAAAGACTATGTCAATATAAAACGAACAGAAATTAATCAAAAAAAACTTTTTACGCAAAATAAGTTTTTTAAAAAAAAGTAAAGATTTTCATTGAACCAAAAATGAACAAAAATATATTCAAATAATCTACCAAGCATGCAAGTACCACAAATCAGTATCAATAAATAAATGAAACCCAAAACAAACAGAATTTAAAATAAGTCAAACTCATAACGAGCAGAAATTAATATGAGTAGGGTTCTAAACCCTATACTTTCTAAAAGCCAGAATATAATTTGTACTTTACTGAAAAATATTCTTTAAAATATTTTCACTTTCAACTATTTGACAAACACACTAACTGGTGAATTTAAAAACATTCCTCAATACATTATAAACAATAAACACAAAATAAACAATCATAAATAAAAGTACTGATATTGATTTTCCTAAAATGGTCAGCGATGAGCTGCTACGGACTACAGTAGTATGGTGAAAACAAGCTTTTAGGTGGGCGAAGGTAGTTGTTGTATACAATTGGCTTTTTTCAGCTAGATTCACCGTTAATGCTGCCGTTGAATTACCACAGATTGCATAGCATTATATCGTGACATATTCCCCACATTAAAATAGTGACCATGAATGAATGAATGATTTTATTCAGTGATTAAGCCCGTAGAGAGCATTTCACTATCTAATCTGCAAATTATAGCATAATATATCAAAAACTGAAAATCACAAGCAAAATACTAAACACCACAAAGAAACAAGAAAAAAGGAAAAACCGTAAGTTGACAACAATTATAGCACTTAATTGTAATTAAATGAAGGAAAAATAAATTATGCAATATCTAGTCATTTTGTTAGGTTCAAGTATACCAAAACGGCATACCGAGCCTCTTTGATGAACCAGATAACATTAATATTACAATTATTAGAGTAAGGAAAACCTTGTAATTTAAATTGCATTTCAGTTCTTTCATTTTCAAAAAATATACACCCAAAAAGATAATGATATAAAGTCTCCTCTTCACCACAATCACAATTGGAATAATTACTTTTATTAATTCTACTTAAAAATGAATTTAATTTACAGTGACCAGTTAAAATTTGTGTCAGTTCATAATTAGGAGTAATTTTTGTGACTTGAAAAAGGTTAGTATGACCAGTAAAAAACTGAAGGGTCTAGGGCTTAACAGCTTGGCAAAATAACTCATACAATTTCATATATAGGTTTTTACGTAAGGTTTTCCGAACTTCATTTAAATTATTAGAAGTAGAAAGGGAATTACCGAATACAAAATTTACTTGCGAGTCCGTATAATGTGATGAAAAGTTTGGCTATGGCATCCTTGGTATTATGCGATGCGACGAGAATGGCGCTCTCGTCGAAAAGTATGCTAGCTACCGTCCTATCAAGAAGACAAGGCCTGAATATCGGCTGGTGGAACCTGTGCTCGATTAAATGTTCATTGACACAAGATTTTGTAGCTGATGAATTTTATCTTCATAACCTTGATATTCTGTGCGTTTCTGAGACGAGAATAAATAGACGTAACATCTTAACCCTTGAATCCTCGGCTGGGAAGGTGGTCTCTTTTTATAACTCGGGATCATTAGGTGGATCTGGCCGAGCAGGAGCAGGTATCCTGTTGTCCCCCAAAGCAGTCACGAACAATCTAACTATCCTTAGCGTTTACGCCCCAATAAGAGATGCTACTGAAAAGCAAAAAAATCAGTTTTACAGTGACCTGCAGACAGTCATTGATAAGGTTCCCAGGAAAGATATCCTCCTAATTGGACGGGACTTCAATGCCAGAATTAGCGGAAAGCTGAATAACTCGGAACAGGCGATCGGCAAGCACGTTCGCAGCGACAGGTGCACAAATGGAAACAGGCTTTTGCTGTTCGCAATGCGGAACAATCTCGCTGTGGCTAACACCTTGTTTAGGTACAAGGCGTGTCATACGTATACATGGGAATCCGCGATGGAAGAGTAAAGGCCCACATAGATTATCTCCTTATATCCCAACGATGGAAATCCAGGGTGCTGGACTCTAGAGTGCACAAAGGTGCTGACACGGGATTGAAAAATGGATCTGACCAGTTCTTGCTGAAGACAAGGCTAAAGTACAAACTTAGCTCAAGGAATACTACTGTGCCAAACCAGAAAATAGACGTGTCGAAGCTGAAAGTATATGAGCACCGAGCAGCGTTTGTCCTTGAACTCTCAAACCGCTTCGCTGTCCTTCAAGACGACACCGAGGAGGCAACCCCGACTGATCAGTGCCCCAAGATAAAGATTGAGAAGAAATGGAGCAAATTCAAGGACCACATCAATGAAGCTGCCTGAAACATACTTGGGTGTGTCAAGCGTAAAGAAGTCTCTCACATACAAAGTGCTACGACAAGAATGTCACAAATCAGCAAGAGCTGACAAAAAAGTCTACTGGTCTAATGTTGCCAGTGATATGGAAAGAGCCACATCACGGAACGATACACGAAAACTCTATCAGATACTTGGCGAAGGCACTGGGAAGAAGAAGCAAACTACCATCCCCTCGCTTAAGGCGAAGGATGGGAAAATACTCACAAGCAGTGAGGAGCGTATCGAAAGTTGGCGAGTTCACTTCCAAGAGCTATTGAGACCAGAAGACAATAGTAATCGAAAGCAACCACTTACAACACCGCAGAACCCCCTGCACAACCAGGCTTATGAAAATGTATGTACGGACCCACCCTCCAAGGATGAAGTAATTAAGGTGATCCAAGTTTTGAAAAACCATAAAAGCCCAGGAATAGATGGGATTCCTGCCGAGCTACTGAAAGCTCTCCCCGAAGTGGCAGTGGATGAACTTCATAGCGTGATAACCGAAGGCTGGGACAATGAATACATCCCAGATGACTTGAAGACCTCAATATTTGTCCCTATCTTCAAAAAAAGAGACCGAAAGGACTGCAAAAACTGCCGAGGTATATCCCTTATCCCCATTGTTGCCAAACTGTTCGCAGTCATACTTATAAATAGATTCAGAGACACCAGAAACAGCCGAACGCAACCCAACCAAGCAGGATTCAGGCCGGGCATGGATTGCTGTGACCAGATTTTTAGCCTGCGACAGATCCTTGAACACCGGTTTAAACACCAGCAGGAAACAATCCAAATCTTCATGGACTTCATTACCGCGTTTGATTCGGTCCATCATGATGCAATATGGGAAGCAATGAGAAAGGACGGTGTGCCTGAGAAGATCATCAATCTGCTCAAGGCATATTATGTTGGAACAAAGGCCCGGGTAAGAGTCGATGGCGATCTTTCAGATCTGGTCCTGATCGAGGAAGGTGTACGTCAAGGCTGTGTCCTTTCACCAACTTTGTTCAACTTCATCATCGATTGGATCCTCAGGGTCCTGGACAAGTATAAAGGCGTTGCAGTGAGCCCGTCCTTATCCGTCACAGATCTTGACTATGCTGCCGATGTGAACATGCTTGCTGAATCCGTTGCAGAAGCCCAGGCTATGATAAATGACGTGGCAGTCAAGGCACTCTCGACTGGTCTCCAAATAATCCCACCAAAAACAAAATCCATGCGAACAGATGGTATGGATGAAACCCCTGTGAACCTAAATGGTAATCAGATAGAGGACGTCCAGTCATTCAAATACCTCGGATCGATGGTAAACCCTGCCGGCGAATGTTCAGAAGAAATCCAGAGGCGCAAATCGTCAGCCTAGAGTGTCTTCCTTCAACTACGGAAGTATCTCTGGAAGCCGAGCGAAATATCGCCACTCACAAAGCTCCGAGTGTATGAAGATATGGTTCTCTCTGTCCTCCTCTATGAATGTGAAACGTGGTCACTTAAAGCAGCCGAAGCGTTGAGCTTGAATATGTTCAACCACAAATGTCTGCACTATATCCTGGGTATCCGCCTCTCAGATAGAATCTCGAATGATGAAGTAAGGAGAAGATGTGGGGATCGGCCACTTGTCTCTGACATTGTTAAGCACAGGAGACTGAGATTTTTTGGCCACACAATACGCAGACCAGATGACCATATAAGCAAAAAATGTCTCAAATGTCTACCACTACCGGCATTGAAGAAGAGGACAGGAAGACAAAAGAAGAGGTGGCTAGCAACAGTTAAGTCTGATCTGGAGCCAATCGGAGGATTCCGAAAATACAGCTGTCGCTGGGAACACCAGTGGCTTGACATGTTAGAGCCTGCCACCCTCGAGCGAAACCTACGGAAGGAGAAATGTCATCATCTTCTGGGTGCCACGATGAGTATGGATGCGGCTTGAACGTGCAACAATTACAAGTAAGAATGATCATTTAAATTATAGTTATTTAAGTTATTGAGGGGTGGCCAGTAATCAGGCCTTCCTCTCTTTAAATATTTGGGGAGAGATATCTCTTTGGCTATAAAATCGATAGAAAGGCACTCCGCTAAAGCCGTTATTGTCTCAGTTTTAGCGGATAAAAAAGCTTTGGAAACCAAACCCATAGAAATTCTTTGGACAGATACTAACTTTTTTACAATTCTCTTTTTATTTAGTGCTGACAGCCATACGGGTATTGCATATAAAATGGTGGATTCAATAGCAGCTTTGTATAATTTTCTTAGGGCAAATGGTTTAAGACCCCAAGTAGTTCTGGCGGCACATAACAATTTTGTTGAATATTGTTTGGTGACCTTTATTTTACTTTCAACATGATCATTCCATTGTAATTTTACATCAAGAATTAAGCCCTAGTATCTCACTTTATCACTTATTGGTATTCTATGGCTTAAAAACGGAAGATTAATCTGTGGGATTCGTCTTTTCTTCGTAAAGATGGTAGCTTCGCATTTATTAACATCGAAATTTAATTTATTTTCATCAGCCCATTTTTCTAATAGTGTATATATCTTTTTTGCAGTATGATTTAGGAAATTGTCATCTTTAAAAACTAGTGTTATATAGATATCATCTTATGGGTCAATAAGAAAACGGTAAGCCGTCATTAATTCTAAGGTTTCTCCAGTCGTAAAGAGATTTATAAGATCTGAATTACTTTGTCCTATAAACTCTTTGCACTCTTTGACAAATGGTTTACCCCCGATGACTACTCAACGGAAACTTCTTATCACCGCCAGGCTCGAGGTCAACTTGAATATTTATTTAATAATAACCAAGATAAACTGTCACCAATAACAACTGATTCATTACAAGATGCTATTAATTCTCTTAAACCATTGAAAGCTCCCGACTTAGAGGGTATCGTCACTATAGTTATTAAAAAAAAATTCTCATGTCTTGGCTCCCACTTTACTTAAAATATATAATGCATGTTTGAATATAAAGTATTTTCCAAGGGATTGTAAAAACGCTAAAATTATAGTTATTCCTAAACGAGGGAGAATTAATGACGGCTTACCGTCTTCTTATCGACCCATCAGCTTGATACCAGTTTTTGGCAAAATATTCGAAAGAATCCTATCATATATTTTGAATGATTTAAGTATTAATAAGGAATGGATTTCTAACAACCAGTTTGAACTTGTTAAAGGTAAATCAACAGTAGATGCTCTGGATAAACTCGTCACAACAGTTGAAGAAAATAATAAGTTGAAGAAATTTACACTTTGTCTTCTCTTTGATATCAAAGGTGCCTTCGACAATGCATGGCACCCCGGGATTTTAAAAAAAGTAATTAGATTTACGCTGCCCTACTCCTCTAGTTCTGTTGATTAAAAGTGATCTATCAGATCGATCAGTTTCTTATGGTTATAAAGCTGATAATATAACTCGTATCCTTCAAAATCTTGCCCACAAGGAAAAATACTCTCTCCGTTCTTATGGTCTATTAATGCGGACGTTTTGCTTCATTCAGAGTTACCGACAGGCTGTACAATACAACCGTATGCTGATGATTTCTGTATAACAATATCTTTTAAAGATGCCAATTTCCTAAATCATACTGCAAAAAACATATTTACACTTTTAGAAGAATGGGCTGATGAAAATAAATTAAATTTCGATGTTAACAAATGCGAAGCTATCATCTTTACGAAGAAAAGAGAAATCCCCCAGATTAATCTTCGGTTTTTAAGCCATAGAATACCAATAAGTGATAAAGCGAGACACTTGAGCTTAATTCTTGATAGAAAATTACTGTGGAATGATCATATTGAAAGTAAAATAAAAGTCACCAAACAATATTCAACAAAATTGTTATGTGCCGCCAGAACCACTTGGGGTCTTAAACCATTTGCCCTAAGAAAATTATACAAAGCTGCTATTGAATCCACCATTTTATATGCAATACCCGTATGGCTGTCAGCGCTGAATAAAAAGATAATTGTAACAAAGTTAGTATCTGTCCAAAGAATTTCAATGGTTTTGATTTCCAAAACTTTTTATCCGCTAAAACTGAGACAATAACGGCTTTAGCGGGTTGCCTTCCTATCGATTTTAGAGCCAAAGAGATATCTCTCACCAAATATTTAAAGAGAGGAAGGCCTGATTACTGGCCACCCCTCAATAACTTAAATAACTATAATTTAAATGACCATTCTTACTGGTACTTGTTGCACGTTCAAGCCGCATTTATACTCATCGTGGCGCCCAGCAGATGATGACATGTCTCCTTCCATAGGTTTCGCTCGAGGGTGGCAGGCTCTACCATTTCCAGCCACTGGCGTTCCCAGTGACAGCCGTATTTTCGGAATCCTCCGATTGGCTCCAGATCAGACTTAACTGTTGCTAGCCACCTCTTCTTTTGTCCTCCTGCCCTCTTCTTCAATGTTGGTAGTGGTAGGCATTTGAGACACTTTTTGCTTATATGGGCATCTGGTCTGCGCATTGTGTTACCAAACCATCTCAGTCTCCTCTGCTTAACAATGTCAGAGACAAGTGGGCGATCCCCACATCTTCTCCTTACTTCTTCATTCGAGATTCTATCTGAGAGGCGGATACCCAGGATATAGTGCAGGCATTTGTGGTTGAACATATTCAAGCTCAACGCTTTGGCTGCTTTAAATAACCACGTTTCACATCCATAGGAGGACAGAGAGAACCATAGCTTTATATACTCAGAGCTTTGTGAGTGGTGGTTTTTCGCTCCGCTTCCAGAGGTACTTCCGTAGAAGGAGTTGAAGGAGTACACTCCAGGCTGACGATATGCGGCTCTGGATTTCTTCTGAAGATACGCCGGCAGGGTTTACCATCGATCCGTGGTATTTGAATGACTGGACGTCCTCTATCTGATTACCATTTAGGTTCACAGGGGTTTCATCAATCCCATCTGTTCGCATGGATTTTGTTTTTGGTAGGCTTATTTGGAGACCAGTCGAGAGTGTCTTGACTGCCACGTCATTTATCATAGCCTGGGCTTCTGCAACGGATTCAGTAAGATTTACATCGTCAGCATAGTCAGATCTGTGACGGAGAAGGAAGGGCTCACTGCAAGGCCTTTATACTTGTCCAGGACCCTGAGGATCCAATCGATGACGAAGTTGAACAAAGTTGGTGAAAGGACACAAGCCTTGACGTACACCTTCCTCGATCAGGACCAGATCTGAAAAATCGCCGTCGACTCTTACCCGGGCCTTTGTTCCAGCATAGTATATCTTGAACAGATTGATGATCTTCTCAGGCACACCGTCCTCTCTTGTTGCTTCCCATATTGCATCACGATGGACCGAATCAAACGCGGTAATGAAGTCTATGAAGATTTGAATTGTTTCCTTCTGGTGTTTAAACCGGTGTTCAAGGATCTGTCGCATTCTAAAAATCTGGCCACAG
Source organism: Artemia sp. Kazakhstan ARC1039 (assembly GCA_029168905.1). Taxonomy (NCBI): domain Eukaryota; kingdom Metazoa; phylum Arthropoda; class Branchiopoda; order Anostraca; family Artemiidae; genus Artemia; species Artemia sp. Kazakhstan ARC1039. Next base: position 15,871 of record JAQQPU010008387.1, on the reverse strand, counting down.
CAACCCATGCCCGGTCTGAATCCTACCTGGTTGGGTCAAGTTCGGCTGTTTCTGGTGTCTCTGAATCTATTTAAAAGTATGACTGCGAACAGCTTGGCAGCAATGGGGATAAGGGATATACCTTGGTAGTTTTTGCAGTCCATTTGCTCTCCTTTTTTGAAGATAAGAACAACTATTGAGGTCTTCCAGTCATCTGGAATGTATTCATTGTCCCAGCCTTCGGTTATCACGCTATGAAGTTCATCCAGCACTACTTCGGGGAGAGCTTTCAGTAGCTCGGCAGGAATCCCATCTATTTCTGGGCTTTTATGGTTTTTCAAAACTTGAATCGCCTTAATTACTTCATCCCTGGAGGGTGGGTCCGTACACACATTTTAATAAGCCTGGTTGTGCGGAGGTTCTGCGGTGCTGTAAGTGGTTGCTTTCGATTACTATTGTCTTCTGGTCTCAATAGCTCTTGGAAGTGAACTCGCCAACTTTCGATACGCTCCTCACTGCTTGGGAGTATTTTCCCATTCTTCGCCTTAAGCGAGGGTATGGTAGTTTGCTTCTTCTTCCCAGTGCATTCTCCAAGTATCCGATAGAGTTTTTGTGTATCGTTCCGTGATGCGGCTCTTTCCATATCACTGGTAACATTAGACCAGTAGGCTTTTTTGTCAGCTCTTGCTGATTTGTGCCCATCCTTGTCGTAGCACTTTGTATGTGGGGGACTTCTTGTGGGTCATTTCTTTTTTCTTGGCAGAGAGTTTGAGTGTCTTTTCTGAGATCCATTTCTTGGTTTTACGCTTGACAAACCCAAGTATGTTTGAGGCAACTTCATTGATGTGGTCCTTGAATTTGCTCCATTTCTTCTCAATCTTTATCTTGGGGCAGTTAGGGCACTGATCAGTCAGGGTTGCCTCCTTGGTGTCGTCTTGAAGGACAGCGAAGCAGTTTGAGAGTTCAAGGATAAATGCTCCTCGGTACTCATCTACTTTCAGCTTCGACACGTCTATTTTCTGGTTTGGCTCAGTAGTCTTCCGTGAGCTAAGTTTGTACTTTAGCCTTGTCCTCAGCAAGAACTGGTCAGATCCATTTTTCGATCCCGTGTCAGCACCTCTGTGCACTCTTGAGTCCAACACCATGGATTTCCATCGTTGGGATATAAGGAGATAATCTATTTGGGCCTTTACTCTTCACAGCAAAAGCCTATTTCCATTTGTGCACCTGTCGCGGCGGCCGGGCTTGCCGATCGTCTGTTCCGAGTTATTCAGCTTTCCTCCGATTCTGGCATTGAAGTCGCCTCCAATTAGGAGGATATCTTTCCGGGGAATCTTATCAATGACTGTCTGCAGGTCACTGTGAAACAGATTTTTTTTTTTTGCTGTTCAGTGGCATCTCTTATTGGGGCGTAAACGCTAAGGATAGTCAGATTGTTCGTGCGACCTTTAATTCTTGCCTACGATTCTCTTAGACACAGGCTCATATTCGATGAGCCCAGTGACTGCTTTGGGGGACAACAGGATATCTACTCCTGCTCGGCCAGATCCATCTAATGGTCCCGAGTTATAAAAAGAGACCGCCTTCCCAGCCGAGGATTCAAGGGTCAATGTGTTAAGTCCATTTAGTCTCGTCTCAGAAACGCACAGAATATCAAGGTTATGAAGATAAAATTCATCAGCTACAAAAGCTTGTGTCAATGAACATTTAATCTAGCACAGGTTCCAGCATCCAATATTCAGGCCTTGTCTTCTTGATAGGACGGTAGCTAGCATACTTTTCGACGAGAGTGCCATTCTCGTCGCATCACATAGTACCGGGGATGCCGTAGCCAAAATTTTCATCACATTATACGGACTCGCAAGTAAATTTTATATTCGGTAATTCCCTTTCTACTTCTAATAATTTAAATGAAGTTCGGAAAACCTTACGTAAAAACCTATATATGAAATGGTATGAGTTATTTTGCCAAGCTGTTAAGCCCTGGACCCTTCAGTTTTTTACTGATTATACTGACCTTCTTCAAGTCACAAAAATTACTCCTAATTATAAACTGACACAAATTTTAACTGGTCACTTTAAATTAAATTCATTTTTTTGCTGAATTAATAAAAGTAATTATTCCAATTGTGATTGTGGTGAAGAGGAGACTTTATATCATTATCTTTTTGAGTGTAAATTTTTTGAAAATGAAAGAACTGAAATGCAATTTAAATTACAAGGTTTTCCTTACTCTAATAATTGTAATATTAATGTTATCTGGTTCATCAAAGAGGCTCGGTATGCCGTTTTGGTATACTTGAACCTAACAAAATGACTAGAT
>JAQQPU010008386.1:23009-35809 GCA_029168905.1 Artemia sp. Kazakhstan ARC1039 | reverse complement strand
CCACGTATTGACACGCAAATCAACGATTTTCAAACATGGCATAGTGTTATACTTCCAAAAATGTTACTTCTCGTAAGAGTACAAAGTCATGGTGTGTCCATTGACGAACTGTTTTGTTTTGGGCAACACCTTCTTATCCTGGAAAAATATAATTGCCTGTTCTTCGGTTCTTGGCAAATCCCACATCTGAATTTGAAAATCCATGGCAAGACACTATATGCTATCTCTAGTCAAAGCAAACTAACCGGTGTCCTCAAGAATCACGTTAATAATGAACTAAAATGGACTAGGTCAGGAATCGCGTTAATATAGAACTTTTCCTTGTCTTTGAGACGGTCAGCCGAAGCCGAAGCTCCCAATTTAACAATTCAAAAATGAACTTCACAATTTTTCTAATAAAGCATTCTATTTTCATATTTTATTGTCATCAAACTTCACTTCTCGAATGTGTTTTATATAATAGACAAGTACCATGAAAAGATACGCTACGTTGTTATGAAAAGTGAAATTTTGATTGAAATTTTTGAGATTTCGTCAAAGTTGACACTTTTTATCAAAACACTATTTTAAAAAGAAATTCCGATTAGTTAATGCTTTATTGCCTATTCTTAAAACCCTCGTTCTAAATGTCTTTTATCTATTGCTATCTCTTTGTTCTATTTTTCTTGTTACACCCCTAAAAGAACTAAAATTTAATGTTTAATACATCTTTAACGAATATACAAGTTGTATCTAAATCCTCATTCCCTACTGTTCATTACTATCCAGGATCTTTTTTCGGGAGGGGTTTTAAAAAAGGATTTTGTTTTGGGGGAGGGGTTTCGCAAGAAAACCTCCAAAAACACATAAAAAATTCATTCACTTTTGTTACGTTTTTATGAGTAGGAGGGACATTTCAGGGGGGATTCAAACCCCTTAACCCCTCCCCCTGGATACGGCCTTGATTACTATCATACTTTCTAAGCGATGCCATAAAGTTAGGTGACGTACTAAAGGGTTTGACTTATACAAACAGTCACAAAGAATGCATGCCCCTAAAAGATGGTTCAAGACCAATTTATTTTGACAGTACAAAGGTTAATTCCCTTGCTATAGTGGTCAGAAGTGCAAAGGTAAAAATCATGCAGAAAATATCAAATATCATATTTTATTTTTAATAGATGGTGAACAGCTTGATACTTCATTAGTAGCCGGGCAACACGCGAGTAGTGAAGTTTGGTTAGTGCTAATGAAATAAAACAAATTATGATAAAAATATAATAGTTTAGAAACAAATTTAGGCTATATATTCGCAGATTAGGGGAGGAGGAGGGGGTAAAGCATAGCATACATTAAATAGTTAACCTACGTACCTTTATTCCCGCTAAACCCCAAAACTAAAGTTTAAATATACTTCCCGGAGTGAGAAACCCTTTGTTCAAACACTATACATTGAAGACTAACCGGTTATAATCCTATCTGGTCATGCGGTACTTTCGCGTGTTGCCCGGCTACTAATAAAGTACAAAAAGATTTTTATGTTTTTTATGTCTGGGTGATTCTTATAATTTACTACTTTTTGTGTCAATATTTTTATACCATTTTAATTTCAACAGATTTATTAGAACTTTAACCCTCATCAGCATTAGACTAAATTTACGACCACTTCCACTACCTACCTACGACGCATAATTGTCGAGGTTCCCTTTAAATTGCTGGTATTTCTTTGTTCGGAAGTTTATGGAAGCAACACATTATGCCCCCCCCCCCCGCTAAAGAAAATCCTAGATCCGCCCCTGACAAGCATATTGGAGTGTGTCCATGGACATAAAATATGTCCAGTTGGTAACCCAGGTGATGTTATAAGTTAGGCTATATCTATATTGTCTCAGATTGTGTTTGGATACTATCGCTTCCTAATGATACTAGTAGTAACCAAGGTACTACTTTGCATAGGCCCCCGTACCAAACAGGTTTCTGGTAGGTATAATCTGGTTTGGTAGGTACAATCTGGTTAGGTGGGTATAATCTGGTTTGGTTCAAGTTTTTCTGACACAATTTACCGGATTTCTAATTCACGGTATACATGATCGGCGCGTCTTGTTTAGCTGCCAATATAATCTATTATTTTATTCCAGTTTTTCTAAACCAGTATTGTCTATAACTTAATTTAGGTAGACAATGAACGATATTAATTAATGTTTTGAATAATAGGAGTGTGAATGATTCTAATTAGTGATTGGATTGTATGACAGTGGCGAAAAAAAAGGATTAAACTGATTGACAGTTAAGGTAACCCCGAAGGGGTTGTTAACTCAGGTAATTTGTTACTTGACCTAGCTTTACCTCTCCGATGTAGTCTGTATAATACACAAGTAACGTTTGAAAAGTATTGTCAATTTAAAATAGGATCTAACGTTCCCTTCGTTCCCCCATTTCTGAGGGGCAGGGGAGGGTAGGAGAGGGGGAGGGGGAGTCAATTTTGGAGGTATAACAAGTACCATTCATTGCGATCGTAGCTCTATGTTGGCTCGTTTTAAATACTTCAGCTTGTCTATTCATTTGTGTTAAATAAAAATCTTGAATCTGGAAAATGACAAAATAAGTATTTAAACAAAATGTACGATGCTGCTAATTAAGGAATAGTAGACTACACTCAGAATTGTTTGCATGAGGGGCCTGTCTGTGTCTCTTTGAGCTGTTTGTGTCCCTTGAGGCTGTGTGTGTCTCTTTGGGCTGTGTGTGTCTCTTTGGGCTGTGTGTCTCTTTGAGCTGTTTGAGTCTTTTTGGTCTGTTTGTGTGTCTCTTTGGGCTGTTTGAGTCTTTTTGGTCTGTGTTTGTCTCTTTGGGCTGTTTGTGTTTCTTTGGGCTGTGTGTGTTTCTTTGGGCTTTGTGCGTCTCTTTGGGCTGTGTGTCTCGTTGGACTGTTTGAGTCTTTTTGATCTGTTTATGTCTCTTTGGGCTGTTTGAGTCTTTTTTGGGCTGTGTTTGTCTCTTTGGGCTTGTGTCTCTTTGGGCTGTTTGTGTTTCTTTGGGCTATGTGTGTCTCTTTGGGCTGTTTGAGTCATTTTGGTCTGTGTGTCTTTCTTTTGGCTGTTTGTGTCTCTTAGGAGTCGTGTGCGTCACTTTGGGCTATGTGTGTCTCTTTGGGGCGTTTGAATCTTTTGGTCTGTATGTGTCTGTATGAGCGTTTTTTGTCTCTTTGGGCTGTGTGTGTGTCTCTTTGGGCTTTGTGTGTCTCTTCGGGCTGTGTGTGTCTCTTTAGCCTGTGTGTGTGCCTCTTTGGGCTGTGTGTGTCTCTTTAGGCTGTGTGTCTCTTTGGGCAGTTTGAATCTTTTTGGTCTTTGTGTGTCTCTTTTGGCTTTTTGTGTCGTTTTGGGCTTTGTGTGTCTCTGTTGGATGTGTGCGTCTCTTTGGACCGCGTGCATCTCTTTGAGCTGTATGTGTCTCTTGGGATGTTTGAGTCATTTTGGTCTGTGTGTGTTTCTTTTGGCTGTTTGTGTCTCTTAGAGGCCATGTGTGTCTCTTTGATGTGTTTCTCTTTGGGGCATTTGAATCTTTTGGCCTGTATGTGTCTGTATAGGCGTTTTTTGTCTCTTTGGGCTGTGTGTGTGTCTCTTTGGGATTTGTGTGTCTCTTCGGGCTGTGTGTGTCTCTTTAGCCTGTGTGTGTGTGTCTCTTTGGGCTGTGTGTGTCTCTTTAGGCTGTGTGTCTCTTTGGGAAGTTTGAATCTTTTTGGTCTGTGTGTGTCTCTTTTGGCTTTTTGTGTCGTTTTGGGCTTTGTATATCTCTGTTGGATGTGTGCGTCTCTTTGGGCCGCGTTCATCTCTTTGAGCTGTATGTGTCTCTTGGGATGTTTGAGTCATTTTGGTCTGTGTGTGTTTCTTTTGGCTGTTTGTGTCTCTTAGAGGCCATGTGTGTCTCTTTGGGCAATGTGTGTCTCTTTGGGGTGTTTGAATCTTTTTGGTATGTATGTGTCTGTATGGGCGTTTTTTTGTCTCTTTGGGCTGTGTGCGTGCGTCTCTTTGGGCTTTGTGTGTCTCTTCGGACTGTGTGTATGTCTCTTTAGCCTGCGTTTGTCTCTTTGGGCTGTGTGTGTCTCTTTAGGCTGTGTGTCTCTTTGGTAGTTTGAATCTTTATGGTCTGTGTGTGCCTCTTTTGGCTGTTTGTGTCGTTTTGGGCTTTTTGGCTTTTTGTGTCGTTTTGGGCTTTAACTTTCATTTAAGTTGAATAAAATGGCTATCTAAAAATTTTAATTGGATGTGTTTGGGGAAAAGGTGGGCGTGAGAGGGGGGTTAGTTGACCTCAAATCATTTTCAACTATTAAAAAGGGCACTAGCCCTTTGAATTTCAAATTGAATGAGCCTTTTTAAGTTTCTAAGAAAATGATTTCTACGAAAATGAATAAAACCTTATATGTCCCATGGGCGTAACTTATAACCCTTGCCCTGAAGACTGTTGTGGGAGTTTCTTGCTCAAAGGTATAATTCCCTGAACTTTGAACGTCGTGGGACAAATTGGCTATCTCAAAATTTTTATTGGATTTGTTTGGGGAAATGGCGGGCGTGGAAGAGGTGTTAGTTGCCTTCCAATCACTTTCGACTATTCAAAAGGGCACTAGCCATTCAATTTCCATTAGAATGAGCCCTTTTTGAAGTTTCTACGAGAATGCGTTCTATAAAAACCTTATATGCCCCCAGGGCATAACTTAGAACCTTTGCCCTGAGGGCTCTGGGGGGGGGGGGTTGTCACCCTCAAAGACCTAATTCCCAGATCTCAAAACTACGTTGAATAAAATGGCTATCTCAAAATTTTGATTGGGTGTGTTTGGGGAAAAGGTGGGCGTGAGAGGAGGGTTAGTTGCCCTCCAATCACTTCCGACTATTAAAAAGGGCACTAGCCCTTTGAATTTCCAATAAAGAGACACACACAGCCTCAAGAGACACAAACAGCTCAAAGAGACACAGACAGCCCAAAGAGAAACACAACCCAAAGAGACAAACACAGACCTAAAAGACTCAAACAGCCCAAAGAGACACATACAGACCAAAAAGACTCAGACACCCCAAAAAGACACACAGTCCAACGAGACACACACAGCCTAAAGAGACACACACATCACAAAGAGACACCCACAGCCCAAAGAGACACATACAGTTCTCATGGTCTCCGAAATTATATACAGTTCAAAGAGACGTACACGACCCAAAGAGACGCACACATTCAACAGAGAGACACAAAGCCCAAAACGACACAAACAGCCAAAAGAGGCACACACAGACCATAAAGATTCAAACTGCCCAGAGAGACACACAGCCTAAAGAGACACACACAGCCCAAAGAGACACACACAGGCTAAAGAGACATACACACAGTCCGAAGAGACACACAAAGCCCAAAGAGACACACACACACACAGCCCAAAGAGACAAAAAACGTCCATACAGACACATACATACCAAAAAGATTCAAACACCTCAAAGAGACACACATTGCCCAAAAAGACACACATGGCCTCTAAGAGACACAAACAGCCAAAAGAAACACACACAGACCAAAATGACTCAAACATCCCAAGTGACACATACAGCTCAAAGAGATGCACGCGGCCCAAAGAGACGCACACATCCAACAGAGACACAGCGTTTTTTGAAGTATCCATGAATACGCCTTCTCTAAAAACCTTATATGCCTACAGGGCATAACTTACAACACTTGCCCTGAGGGCTGTGGAGGAGTGTCCTCCTCAAAAACATAATTTCTATCTGGAAATCAACTACGCTGAACAAAATGGCTATCTCAAAATTTTGATTGGATGGGTTTTGAGAAATGGTGGAAGTGGAAGGGGCGTTAGTCGCCTTAAAATCACTTTCGACTATTAAAAAGGGCACAAGCCACTCCAATTTCTAATTGATTGAACCCCTTCTGAAGTTTCTACGACATCTTCTTCGATACAAAGTGCCCTGCTCTAAAGGAAAAAAAAATAATAAATAATACATTGTGCCAACATCGTTCTTATATGCCCCCAGGGCATAACTTAAAACCCTTTCCCTGAGGGTTTTGGGGGAGTGTCCTCCTCAAAAATAAATTTTCTATCTGGAAATTAACTACGCTGAACAAAATGGTTATCTCAAAATCTTGATTTGATGTGTTTGGGGGAATGATGGGCGTGGGGGGGCGCTATTTACCCTCCAATCACTTTTGACTATTAAAAAGAGCACTAGCCACTCCAATTTCCAATCGAATGAGCCCTTTTCGAAGTTTCTACAATAACTCTTTCGATGCGACTCGCCCTGGTACGGAAGACAAAAAACAAAAAAATAAATATTACATTGTGCCAACATCGTTCTTTACTTAGGCAGCGCGATTGCACTGCCTATGATTAAGATTATAATCAAATTTGATACCGTATGATAAGACATAAGTTCTGTTTTCTAGTGACAGATTTTGTGCTATAAGCAATAATTATCCCCCAAAAATAGCCAGAATGCTATCCAGTAAGTTTCTGCGTATTGCTTCCACTTCTAGGGAGAATACCTTATTTTAGGGGGAAATCACCTCTTTTAGGGACACTTATTTTGAATCTAGGGAATCAGGGGATTCTGGGGTAAAGTAAGGATATTCAGGAAAGTTTGATTTTTTCAAAAGAAAGACTGAAAAATTCTCAAAGATTGCGTTCCCTCAGTTTAAAAAAAAGAAGCATATATTACAACACGCCTTAAGACTATGGAAACAAATCTCATTGCTAATCTATAAAAACTATGGATCACAAGATTTTGTCAGTACATATTCAGAGTTTACACCAACATCAGTATATGTTGCATGTGACGTCTGCCGCAAAGATGATTTTGATACAGGCAGGATACAAGGAGGTGACCTTAGACTGTCAGGAAAACAAATATTTCTATTTTCCAAAAGATAGCAGAGCTTCATTTAGTATGGTGGCAATTCAAAATGAATTTCCACTGAAATGAATTTCATCTTCAAAAAGATGCCAAAGTTTCATTTAATATGATGGTAATTCAAAATTGAACCGAATCATAGTCTCACGACTTAATGATTATTCAATTTTGAATTACCACAATAGTAAACAGAACTCCGCCATTCTTTTTGAGGAAAAAGATCAAAATCATAATCTCCCTTGACTTAGTGACAATTCATTTTCAATTAAGATCTCAATAGACAAAACTCTGGCATCTTTTGGAAGATAGGAAAAATCTTTTTTTCCTGATTGACCTTAGGTCTACAAACCAAAGGACAGCAACTATAATTTCTCAATGGTAAAATCTTCTTTCAGTGTTATAAATTCCCTTGTATAATTCTGCAGTTTAGTTAGAGCACGTATGACCTCTTTAGGAGTAAAATAGACATAGAAAAAGCAATTCTGCTGTTTTCCCTACAGCAGTTTTGAATAGTTCATAAGAGCTTGAATTGAACTAGGAGGTAAGAAAATATGATTTAAACTTTAAAAATACAGTTTTTTACTTGATAGCTGGCAGACGCTGACTTCTTGTTTAGACACGAAATGGCACTTTCCATTGCTTAACTCAAAAACCAAGGCAGAAAAAATCAGTTGATATATGAAAACACAGGCGTGGACTGAAGCTATAATCTGATCACAGAAGCAAGTACACAAGGAATTTACGGAAGTTGGAAGACTTGTTTCTAGCAAGTACGGTCCTGAAAAAAGACTGGATGATGAAGATAGTTGTAATCCTGAAGTTCACCTCCTGGCGACATCACCAAAAAAGCAGGTCTCAGGGCAGAATTCCCAAAAGCAAACATACGAGCGAAAGTTTGTTGACAAGTGGCTTCAGTTGACAATGTTTAAAAATTGGATAGAGAAAAGAATGTCAGACAAGTCAAAGAAAAAGAATCATATACCATGCTGTAAATTCTGTTTGAAGTATGCATATTGTGGGAAATTAGAGTTGACCAAGCAGCATTTATAAGCAAGCAATGAAATCGAGACTAATTGTATCAGTCAGTAATTGTGTCAGTGTAAAAAAGAAAAAAAAAAACTTCCGACTGCAGGCAGCAATTCCCAAGATATTGAACAGTGTATTTGCAAATTTTTGGCAGAAAATAATCTCCCATTACATCTTGCAGACAGCTCCATCCCTCTCCTGATAGAATTATTTCCAAAAGACCAGGCTGTGGCAGGGGTCACTTTGGTGAAACCGAAAGCTAAAAACGTTTTAAGTCAGAAATTTTCTTTGGTGCTACACAACCAGTTAGTTGAGCTGCTCAAAAACCACTTTTTTCTCTGTGATAATTGACGAAATCATTGATCGCACTTTTGATAAGCAACTAGCTTTCATTTTAGTATTTTTTAGCCAGAAATACTTAAAACCTCGTGTCAAAGTTTTGGACATGGTTAAGTGTAGTGATGGATCGGCTGACTGTCTTCCTAACCCCATCAAACTAGTAATTGGAAACAAAACTAGATTTCCTGGCAAAATTTTGTTAGATTTTGTGCAGATTCAACTAAACGTCATTTTTGGAGCCAGTAGATCTGCTTCAACACTAATGAAAGCCATGGTGCCCACATCTTAAATGTCAAATGCTCATACCAACTTATTCACTTATGTTCATTCTATGCATGCTTATCACTTCCCAAGACACTAGAAAATTTGGCACAAAATATCTGTGCCCGCTTTTCCAGATGTGCTTCTAGGCGACATAAGTATACCAAGTTTCAGAAGTTCATTTGAAGCAAAGCACACCGGATTCTTGCCTCAGGATACTTTAGTTGGCGCTTTAAGCCTGCGTAAAGAGGATTATTGGGTTGCTCAATCTCAATGCTCCATAGGATCCATGTTTGATGACCCAACTATAACCAATGACTTTATCTTATCGACTATACAAAGTAAGTTGACAAAGCAATACTTTGAATTAATGGACTACTCTCTCGGCCTCTTCAGTGAATTCAGTACAGTTTTTAATCTGAGCTCCCACCTCTTCACTATATAAATACAAGTGTCAGCAAACTTGTGAATGATGTGAACCAGGAATATCTTCGGAGCGTTGGTTTGTTTACAAAACTGGATCCTTTGAGTACCTGCTTTTAAACCACACATACGTGGGAATAGCTGCAATCGATTGATTGTTAGAATTCAAAAATGCTCAAGAGCAGTGGTGTAATTTTATTAAAATCTGGAGGAGGGGGGCAAAGTTGGAGCCTAATTTCCCAAATCAAGTGACAATGACAGTGAAAAATTAAAAAGTGAGACGTATAGTACCTTAAAGGCCAACATATACTAAAGAAAACTGACCTTCTTTACTAAAGAAAACTGACCTTTTTCTGAGGAAACTTGAATTATGTAGGCTGATCTTAGTTTTGATAATACTTTTTCAAAACTTATTTCAGAGGAGGGACAAACCGAGGTCTAGAGGGGGCAGTTGCCTTCCCCCTGCAATATAGCAAATTACGCCCCTGCGCATTTAAGTGATAGGATTTATCTATTTTACCATTCTTGTCGAAAATACTATGTAGTCCTAATCAAGCAGATCCAACACCGTTTCAAGTTTAAACACGAAATCAATGATATTTTGCCTTTAATTGAATCAAGGAATGTAAGAAATTTAAAGTCTAGATCTTTAAGACCACTATTTACGACATTTCCTGTTTAACAGAAAAGTATTGCCTCAAGATGACACATGTAGAATGGAGGTCATAGGCAATGACTGATGACACTGAGCGTCATTTGCAAGATGTGCAAGCTGAAGACCTGTCAGTTGAGCATTACCAGAAGAAAAGAACTTGGTCAGAAGACTACGAGTAGCGAAATCAAGTACCCAGAATTACGGAAGTGCATATTGTTGATCTTCTCGTTACCATTTAGCAATATAACAGCTGAGCGTTTGTTGAGTCTCCTGAAATTAATAATAAAAAAAAACAATAAATAAATATTCCCAAGCATTTCACCCTATTCTCACTTCTTAGACTCAATTACTGGTTGAAAAGCGAAGATATTACTTCATCAGCTGTCAGTATACCGACAGCTGTGGCTGGCTTCAAGACGAAGGCAAAAATTACGCGCGATGAAGTTTTGGAGATGACACTTGAATTGAACTTTTTTTTTATATATTCTCGTTAGTGTAATAGATGTTAGGTTTATCGGTATCTAAAGTAAAAAATTACAATTTTATCCTGCGCTGTGTTTTCATTTAATTTTGTAAGAATCTAGAGCAACTAGGGAGAAAAAATAGAGAGAAATCAGACCTAAAGATGAGGAATCTTAGGAAAAATTGATATGAAAACAGGGAAAATTGATATCGAAAAGTGAAAGCACTATTTCTGAGACTGTTTCATTTTTTTTTTCTATTTTTACAGCCTTCCAGTTTGACGGGTCAAATTGCCGCGCGGTGAGATTTCCATTAGATGCAAAGTTGAAGCAGAGCGTTGTCTGTAATGAAGACCGACAAAGCTTTAATGTATTACTAATTTATACTTATTTCAGAGCCAATTTATAAGGAAGCGGTGGTCGTGGAAACTCCAGAAGGAGCTCATTCGATTAAAAATTGATAGTTTTAACTCCCTTTTTAAGAATTAAAAGTAATCGGAGGGTAACCAGCCCCCTTTCAAACCCATTTAAGCCACTCTCTGCCAAAGTTACCCAACCAAAATTTTGATTTTAACACTTTGTACAAAATTGTCTGAAGGTCAAATAGATATGCCTCCGGGAATGATATACCCCTCTTCCAGGACTCCTAGGACTGAGCTGTAATTTATACGACTTGCCCATTCTTTACATGTAGGGTATGTTACTGCGAAAAAAGAGATACATGTTTGACGCTATGTTTCTGAAAAGACTTTAGATTATAAGATGAAGCTTTCAGAAAGTGTTGAGGGAAGTGTTGGACAAAATCAAAACACAAAATGTGCATAATAGTTGTCAAAAGGAATTATCAACAATATCTCGGGATTTATTGAGGGTATTAAGGTCGAAACCTTCAGGAGCTCTATTTTGGGTCACTGAAAAGTGGCTGGAGAGCAATTAGCCCCTTGCCCTTTTTAATACCCTCCCTAACACTAATATAGAATTTGGTAATAGTCATTTTGCTCAAAATAGTCAAACAGCGCAATAATTATACCTCTGAGTATGACATGACCCCAGACCCCCCAAGAAAGGGTTGTAAAGTGCAATTCACACATTACTTACACGTAGAGGGTCTATTATTACGAAAGGGCTGAATGAACCTGGATGTGCCTTAAAATGCTATGGGTTTAAAAGAGAATCATCACTGAATCTTGAGGACGATGTTTGACTGCATTAAACAAAACTATATGCATCAAGGTTATCAAAAGGGTTTGTACAATATATGTTATGTATATATTGTGATGCACATATACAATTTATATCAAGGTTAGGAACAGCTAACAGTATCAAAGGGGTTTGATGCTTTAAACATCATTTTGTGAGCTTCAATGTCGGCTGACTATCTCAAAGGCAAAAGGTTCATTAGTGAATTCTCCCAGGGAACTATTTATCATTGAAACCTATTGAGAATTTTTGATTTCATCATGAAAACCGATTGAAAAGATATTGATTGGAATTCTGTCGACAAAGTTTTCAATCGAAACGTGTTGCACCAAAGAAAATTCGAAGAGCTCTCAATTTGATCAAATGACATTTATTAATTTTTTTTGTTGATTTTGGGCATTTTCATAGCTGATACACTAGAACTCTTTTAGGGACAACCTTTTCCTGAATTTCAAAAAGAATCTTCTGCTCTGTTTAATCAAAAAAACAAAATTTACACTTTCGAAAAGTTTCTCTAAAACTAAATATATCTATCTCCAGCAAAAAACAAGAGAAGTTACAAGTTTTTTTAAGATTTTAGAGAAAGTAGATGTCGGCCTTTAGTTTTCTGCCTTTTGTTTGGATTGCTTATCCAAGCTCTACAAGCTATGGCAAGATGGACCAAGCAATTCTAAATAGTTTGTCCACACAAACTAAAAAAGTATATAATGGATGAGAGAGGCTGATTCTTTATGGTATCGAATCCTCTTAACTTAAAATGGTCAAAGAGCTTTCAAATTGATCAAATGACGTTTCTTTGGTGGTGAGTTTCGGCATTTTCCTAGCAGGTATACTAGAATATTTCAAGGACAACCTTTTCCTGAATTTTAAAAAGAATATTCTGCTCTGTTTGATCGAAAACACAAATTTTACACTTTCTAATGATCTAAGTTTCTCTAAAACTAAATATAACTATCTCCAGTACAGGATTTTAGGGAAAGTAGATGCCGGCATTTAGTTTTCTGCCGTTTGTTCGGATCGCTTATCCAAGATTTACAAGTTATGGCAAGATAGCCAAAACAATTGTAAATAGTTTGGTCACACAAACTAAAAAAGTTTATAATGGACAAGATAGGCTGATTTTTTGTGGTATCGTATCCCCTTAACTTAAAACGTTCAGGGCCACCATTAGTGCTAATAAGACTGCGACTACATCCAATTACAACTACACCTGCTGGTGACTGCAACTACTTGCAACTGTGACCACCACTCCTTGCGACTGCCACTATGGCTGCTTGAGACTACAACCGTAATTACTTGCAACTGTGACTACTTACAACTGTCATTACGATTACTTGTGACTGCAACTACTCGTGACTGCAATTGCAACTATTTTTGACTGCAGGTACGTTTGCCAATGCTACTGCTGATTACGATTGCAACAACTTGTGTCAGGGACTACAGCTATTTATGGCTGTGACTACGACTACTTATGACTGTGACTTATTTCGACTGCGACTGCGTCTGTTTGTGACTGCAACTTTGACAACTTGCAACCACAACCACTGCCACAAC
>JAQQPU010008386.1:6086-18009 GCA_029168905.1 Artemia sp. Kazakhstan ARC1039 | reverse complement strand
CCCACCCTGGTAAGATACCCCGCCCGGGCAAGATTCCCACCCTGGTAGGAATCGCCGGGACACGTTCTATTTTTTTTCTATATTGGAATAATTCCTAGCCTTTTTTTCTGAAGGTCCCCAGGATTTCCTTGACCAGGTTTAATATGAATAACGCCATTGTATCTCACAAGCTAGACTAAAATGAACCCATGCGGTAATCGCCCCCCCCCCTCTCGACCACGGCACACACGCTGGTGCTGCGTATTAACGGCGGTGCACATCTTAAGAAAAGATATCTAATGAGGGAGTATGGAAAATCATTTTGCGAGAAGAGTAGATGCTCAAACCGTTAAAAAGTACACTTATGACCCAGAGAAGAATGGCGCTGCCACTATGTTTCCACACTGGCACCAGCCCTCACCAACCCTCATTCCCTAGGACATTTTCAACCTTTTTCGTCCCGAAAATAAGCTAAAGAATTCCATTAAATAACCTTTTTTTCTTGTTTTGTTTTACTTGAACTGCGAGAACTCGATATTTCATTGCTAGAACTTGTTACTCCATTATAATTCACGCCAAAGAGTATTTAAAATACTTCTCGAGCGTTCTTTGTCTTGGTAATGATTTTACAGGTTGACCGTGATTACTAGACTTCGCTATTGATTTCCACGGTGGTTTTGATTTCTAGGGTTACCCATGATTTCTATAGTTTACTCTGTTTCTTATGAAATTGACAGGGTTTCATTGTTTTGCTAATGATTGCATAGAAGTTGGCCATGATTTCTACACTTTGATCAAAATTTCGATGGTATGGTCTTGATTTCTATGACTTGGTCCGGAGTTCTAGGGTTGACTCTATCATCTAGATAAGTACCTTATGATTTTTCCTGGAGCACACTACCTTTCTGGGTTTTAATATTTCATAGCAATAAGACACATTTGTTTCTCACTTGTTGTTTTGTAAGAACGTTAGGGAATATTATTTTTTTCCTGAAACACTTAGCATTCTTCGGTTTAATATTTCTTGACCAAAAGAAATAATCACGTTTTGCTACCCATACGACACCAGTCATTCTCAGCGTAAGCGTCTTGTAGCTTTTCTTTTAGAATAAGAAAGTTTTCTGTCAAAGTTTGGTTTCCCTACGTTTAAGTTAGGTTCATCTAAGTTAGGTTAACATGAGCGCTTATCTTAACCTAAGTTAGATAAACCTAACTTAAGCGTAGAGAAACCTAAATTTGACAGAAAACTTTCTAATTCTAATAGAAAACTTGCTATAACTGACGAAAAATTGTTATTTCTAAGAGAAATTAGGTATCCCTGACGGAAAACTTGGTATTATAAGAAAAAATTCGTTACTGTTAAGAAAAAAGCTGTTACTTCTAAGAGAAATTTGATATTGTTAAGTAAAAGTGTGTTAGTATTAAGGAAAAAGTTGTTACTTCGAAGAGAAAATTTGATAGTAATAAGGATAGCTTGCTACTTCTGACAGAAAACTTGTTATCAGAAACGAAAAAATTTTACTTTTAAGAGAAATTTTGTAGTATAAGGTAAATGTTTGGTAGTATTGATGAAAAAAATTAATAGTGTTATGGAAAACTTGTTACTTCTGGCAGAACACTTGTTATCACTGGTGAAAAATTGTCACTTCCAGGAGAAATTTGATAGTGTTAGAAAAAGTCTGTTAGTACTAAGAAAAAAAGTTGATACTTCGAAGAGAAAATTTGTTAGTTTTAAGGAAAACTTGCTACTTCTGGCAGAAAACTTCTTATCATAACTAAAAAATTGTTACTTCTAAGAAAAAATTGGTATGCTTGACAGAAAACTTGTTACTTCTAACAGATAACGTGTTATCACTGACGAAAAATTGTTACTTCTAGGAAAAATTTGTTATCTTTGACTGAAAACTTGGTGCTATTACAAGAAATTTTTTACTGCTAAGAAAAACCTGCTAGTTCCAAGAGAAATTTGGAGTGTGTTAAGTAAAATTTTGTAAGCGTCAAGGAAAAATTTGTTGCTTTCAAGATGATATTTGTTAGTGATAAAGAAAACTTGCTACTTCTGACAGAAAACTTGTTATCATAACGAAAAATTAAAATATCGAAGAAAAATTTGGTATTTTTGATAGAAAACTTGCTAGTTCAATCAGAAAACGTGTTATCACTGACGAAAAATGTTACTTCTAAGAGAAATTTGAGTGTGTTTAGTAAAAGTTTGTTTGTATTAAGGAAAAAAGTTGAAACTCCGAAGAGAAAATTTGTTAGTATTAAGAGAAAATTTGTTAGTGTTGAGTAAAAGTTTGTTAGTATTACCGGTAAAAGTTGTTACTTCGATGAGAAAATTTTTTAGTGTTAAGGAAAACCAGCTACTTCTGACAAAAAAGTTGTTATCACTAACGAAAAAAAAAATTTTACTTCTAAGAAAAATTTGTTATCTTTGTTGGAAAACTTTCTACTTCTAACTGAGAACTTGTTATCAGTGACGAAAAATTGTTACTTTTAAGAAAAAATTTGTTATCCTTGTCGAATAAGTTGGTGCTATTAGAAAAATTTATTACTGCTAAGAAAAGAAAACCTGTTACTTCTAAGAGAGAAATTTTATAGTGTTATGTAAAAGTTTGTTAATAGTAAGGAAAAAGTTGTTACTTCAATGGGAAAATTTGTTATTGTTAAGGAAAACTTGCTATTTATGACAAAAAAGTTGTTATAATAAACAAAAATTGTTATTTCTAAGAGAAATTTGATAGTTTTAGGTAAAATTTTGTAAGCAATATGGAAAAGTTGTTACTTCGATGAGAAATTTCGTTAGTGTTAAGGAAAATTTGCTACTTCTGACAGGAAACTTGTTATTATAAAAGAAAAAAATTGTTACTTCAAAGAAAATGTGTGTGGGTGTCTGTATGTTTCAAATGTTAGAAGATGCTTACACTGATGATGACTGGTGTCGTAGGGGTAGCAGAACGTGATTACTTTTAATTGTCAAGAAACATTAAAGCCAGGAATGTTTGGTGTCCCAGGAAAGAAAAAATCCTATTCCCTAACGGTCTTACAAAGCAACAAGTGAGAAACGAATGTGTCTTATCGGTATGAAATATTAAAGCCCAGAAAGGCTGGACCAAGTCATAGAAATCAAGATCACACCATCGAAATTGTGATCAAAAGTGTAGAAATCATGGTCAATTTCTATGCAATCATTAGCAAAACAATGAAACCCTGTGACAAAGTCTAGAAATCGAGGTCAACCTGTAAAATCATTACCAAGCCAGAGAAGGCTCGAGAAGTGTTTTAAATATTCTCTGGCGTGAATTGCATTGGAGTAATATGTTCTAGCAATAAAATATCGAGTTCTCGCAGTTCAAGTGAAAAAAAAAACAGACAAAAAAGGTTGTTTAATAGAATTCTTTAGCTTATTTTCGAGACGAAAAGGTTGAAAATGTCCTAGGGGGTGAGGGTTGGTGTCATGTGGAGGGCTGGTAACAGTGGGAAAACAGTATGGCAGCGCCATTCCAAACCAGTCTATAAGTATACTTTTTAACGGTTTGGGTATCTACTCTTCTCGCAAGATAATTTTCCATCCTCTCTCATTAGGTATCTTTGCTTAAGATGTACATCACCGTGAATACGCAGCACCTGCGTGTGTGCCAAGCAGGGGGGATTCCCCCATAGGGTCATTTTAGTCTAGCTTGTGAGAAACAATGGCGTTATTCATAGTAGACCTTGTCACAGAAATCCTGGGGGTCTTCCTGAAATAAAAGTGTAGGAATCATGCCAATAAAGTAGATATAATAGAACGTAGACGTAGTATATAATAGACGTAGTAGAATATTTAGAACATTCATAAAAATCAGAGTCAATCCTAGAAATCCAGATCGAACCAAAGAATTCAAGACAAAGACGTAGAAATCACGACCAAACTGTAGAAATCATACCCGACCTCTAAAAAAACATGGGCGATACATAGAAATCTCATTGAATTCATAAAAATCAAGACCAAACTGTAGAAATTAAAAACATCCATTTTGGTTCAAAACTAGGCTTCCTTCCAACCAAAGATAAACAATTGAATCAAAGAAATGTATTTTTACCGTATTTTCTGTAATTTCCTTGCAAAAATGGGAGTTCACACTTAAAAAAGATCTATTAAGAGCCATTTCCATGGAAATGGCTCATTTTTGATCCAAAAATAGGCTTTTTTAACCAAAGATACACAGTTGAATGAGAGAAATGTATTTTGACCGTATTTCTATAATTTCCGTGCAAAAATTAGAGTTCACGCTTTAAAAAGTTCTATGAAGAGCTATTACTATGGAAATAGCTCATTTCTGATCCAAAATTTGACTTTTTCTAATCAAAGATACACAATTGAATCAGAGAAATGTATTTTGACCGTATTTTCTATAATTTCCTTGCCGAAATTAGAGTTAACACTTAAAAAAGTTCTATTGAGAGCTATTTCTATGGTAATGGTTCATTTGTGATCCAAAACTAGGCCTTTTCTAACCAAAGCTACAAAATTGAATCTGAGAAATGTATTTTGACCGTATTTTCTATAGTGGCCTTGCAAAAACTGGAGTTCACCCTTAAAGAAGTTCTATCAAGAGATATTTCTATGGAAGTGGCTCGTTTTTAGCCAAAACTAGGTTTTTTCTAACCAAAGATACACAATTGAATCAAAGAAATGTATTTTGACCGTATTTTCTATAATTTCCTTCAAAAAATTGGAGTTCACACTTTAAAAAGTTCTATTAAGAGCTATTGATATGGAAATGGCTCAGTTTTGATCCAAAACTAGAATTTTTCTAACCAAAGATACACAATTGAATCAAAGAAATATATTTTGATTGTTTTTTCTATAATGTCCTTGCAAAAATTGGAGTTCACACTTAAAATAGTTTTATCAAGAGCTATTTCAATGGAAATGGTTTATTTTTGATTCAAAACTACGCTTTTTTGCAGTTTCGTGACGGGCTCTCTGAAAAAACTCAATAGTGCTTAAAAATTTCACACCTAATATCAACCCTGCCCTCTGGAAATGATTGCTAGGAAGTTGGGGGGGGCAGCCGTACATTGTCACGATGGTCTTGGTTCAAAGAAATAGTCTTGGTCATAGTTTTGGCTCAAAGAAACGATGTATTTTCGTTAAAAAGTTCTAAATATTCTCTAAAAAATTTCAAAACTTCGGCCCATGAGCCCCAGAAAACATTAAAATATGAACCAATGTTAAAATATGGAGAATAAATGCTTAAAGGCCTCAAAAGATAGTATGTCCTTAATGAAAATGGGTCGCAGGTGTGTGTAAAAACGGTATCACTGTGCCACTCTGTTCTCGACGTAGAATTTTTCCATGTCCTGGATCTATTAACAAGGGGAAATAAACAAGGGGAAATAATGAAAAATGTGAAAAAATTAAAATATTGAAAACAATCTCTTAAAACTCTCAAAACTTTGATCCAGAAGCCCTAGAAGGTACTAAAAATATGAAACAAATGTTTAAATATTGAAACAATCGCTTAAAACCCTCAAAAGCTAGTATGCCCTTAGACAAAATGACCCTCCATATACATAAAAACAGTATCGTTGACCGCTACCGTGAAAACGGTTTCGCTGTGCCAGTTTGCTCTCGAAGTCAAATTTTGTTATGTCCTGTATCTATTAAACCAGGTGAAAATAATGAAAAGTGGGAGAAAACTATTAAAATATGTAAAAGAATCTCTTAAAACTCTTAAAACCTTGATCCATACAACCCTAGAAGATATTAAAAAATGAAACAAATGTTAACATATGGAAAATAATCGCTAAAAACCCTCGAAAGCTAGTATGTCCTTAGACAAAATCCACCCCTCCTCCCAGATGTGCGTGAAAACAAAATCGCTGTCCATTACTGTAAAACGGTAACGCTCTCTGTAACTCTGCTCTCAAAGATGAGTTTTTTCATACCTTGAATCTTGGAAAAATGAAATATATGAAAAAAATGTGAAAATATAAAAATAATCTCTTAAAACTCTTAAAACCTCGATCCATACGCCCTGGAAAATATTTAAAATATGAAACAAATGTTAAAATATAGAAAATAATTGCTTAAAACCCTAAAAATTTAGTATGTCCTTAATGAACATAGTCCTCAGATGTGCCGGAAAACGGTATCACTGTGTCACTCTCCTCTCTAGGTTGAATTTTTCATGCTTTAGATCTATTAAACCCGAAAAAAAAATTAAAAAGTGGAAAACAATCTCTTAAAACTCTTGAAACCTCGATCCGGGAGCCATAGAAAATGCCTATTTATAAGGGTTAACACCTGTGAATTTCACCTAGAAACACGGTGTACTTGGAATCTGCTACCTGTGTAATAGAAACTAGGAATCTTGCAAGAGCTCTCAAAGAAATACACAAGGGTGTGTCGTGTAATATGACAGGGCATGTCACGGAAATACTATGAACCTATTTAAAGCGCGAGGGTGTGTCGCGTGATTTAACAGGGCGGGAATTCTGCCAGCTAGAAACAGGGGTCGTATTGGCTAGTAACAACATTTATTCCCAAATATATCCAAAGCAATAAGCATAACCAACAAACAAAATAGCCAAAAAACATCAAACAACATAACCATCAAACAAAACATAACCATCAAACATCAAACCACATAACCAACAAACAAAACATATCCAACAAACATCAAATAACATCCAGCAATCATAACCAACAGACATAACCATCAAACAACATAACCAACAAACATCAAACCATATTAACAACACTCATAAATCAAAAACGTAACCAACAAACATCAAACATAACCAACAAACATAACCACCAAACAACAAACATAACCAACAAGCATCAAACCACATAACCAACATAACCAACAAACAACATAACCATCAAACAACATAACCAAGAAACAACATAAGCATCAAACATAACCAACATAACCAAGAAACATAACGACCAAACAATCAACATAAAATATCATCAACCAAAAACAACATAACCATCAAACAACAAAATCATCAAACATAACCAACAACCAACAAACATAAAACAACATCAACAAAAAACAGTATAACCATCAAAGAACATAACCTACAAACATCAACATAACCAACAACCATCAAACAACATCAACATAATATAGCCAAGAAACATAAACACCAAACATAACCATCAAACATAACAAACATAACCAACATAACCAACAAATCATATAGCCAACACTCATAACCAACAACCAAGAAACATCAAACAATATAACCATCAAACATCATCAACATAACATTACCAACAAACCAGATAACCATAAAACAACAACCAACACTCATAACCATCAAACATCAACACAACCAACAAACAACATAACCATCAAACATCAACAAATAACATAACCAAGAAATATCAAACAACATAATCATTAAACATAAGTTAATTTCCCTATGCCACAAGTAAAAAAAGTGTCCGGATCGGGATTCGAAGGGGGTGGGTCCCGGTCGGACCTTAAATGCCCCGACTACTAATCAAAATGTTAATATTATATGATTTATTAGTTACGAAAGTGAAAATATTTACATTTTTTCAGTAAAGTGATGAAATAAAATAAAATAGGATGAATATATAATAGTATAGAAATTGTTAATTTTTCATCACATATTTTTTTCATCGTAGTTTACGACTCTCTGAACATAAGGGAGCGATCTAACTAAACTGAAACTTTTTAAGGTAAGCACGTATTTATACTTTTAGCAGTAGTATAGGATCAAATATGCACAGAAAATAAGCTATAATGCGCAATTACCCACTTATAAAGAGGGGGAGGGTGGAGATTAGGACATTAAATAACCAAAAGCTAAAAAACACGTTTAGAAAAAAACTATCTAGTGAAAAATTGCCATGTGACACTGATTCAGGAATGGTAACTACTAGTTCGGTTTGTCTTAAAAGTAAAAGTTTATTGCGAAAAGTAATTTTCAACAAAAAGATCTCAACTAGAATTTTACCTCATTTGTGAACACAGCAAGCGTATCCGCTGCAACCTAGTAAAGAGCGAACAACAGCCATAGTAACAAAAAGTTAGAAAACGCGTTTAGAAAAAAGCTGCCTGGTGAAAAAAAAATTCCATCTGACACTGATTCAGGAATAGTAATTTTTATTTCTGTTGGTATTAAAAATAAGATTGTATTTCGGAAAGAAATTTATGGTATTTTTGAAAAAAAGCCTGAAACCCCTTAAAAATGACATCAGATCAAAACGAAAAGTGTACCATTGGAATTAGCATAGTTGAAAATCTTGTTCAGGGAAATTACAGTCTCCAACCATTTTTTTTGTCTCCCTTTTTTTCTTTTTTTCCAGGGCTAGAGGTTTACCAGAACATCATAAAGAGATGCTTAATAGCTCATTCAAAAGCTATTCGTCCCATCTACGTGCTTTTCATACATTCCACTATCTGCAAGTGCCACATGGCACAACAATGGCACATTCTGTGCCATTTATCAAGGGGTGGGGCTAGCGGACTACAAAACACAGATGTTTAATAGCTCACATAAAAGCTATTTCTCATATCAACATTTTTCTTTATAAACTCCACCACCTGCAAGTGCTAAATGGCACTATTGATGCCATTTTTCAATTGGAAAAGCTAGTGGGCTGCCGGAACTTCTTAGAGAGATGCTTAGTGGATGATTTGAAAGCTATTGCTCGCATCTACGTGTTGAAAAAAAAACAACCAGTTTTGCCATCCGTAAGTGCCAAACAGCACAAAAACGGCACCTTTTGTACCAGTTCTTAAGTTGAAATGATTCGAAGTATAAAACGGTACCATTGTAACAATTATGGTCCAAAACCATTATCTGAAGATTTCCAAGAACCCCTACCGTACACTCTTCAAGTGGCACATGTTACTGAAATTGGTACTTTTTGTGGCATTTCTCAAAGGTTGGGGCTATCGGGCTACCATGGCATCGTACACCGATATTCAATAGCTAATATCACTCATGTTTACGTTCCTCTTGTAAATTCCACCATCTGCAAGTGCCAATTGGTACTTTTAGTGGCACGCCTAAAGTGCAAAGGCTGGAGCCCGTGTGCTACGAGAACTTTTTAGAGAGGCGTTTAATGGCTCATTTTAAAGTTATTACTCATATCTACGTGCTTTTAACAATTTTACCATCCGTAAGTGCGATATAGCACCAAAAACAGCACTTTTGGTGCCACTTCTTATGTGGAAAAATTTGGAAGTATAAAACGGTACCATCGTAATAATTATGTTCCAAAACTCTTCCCTAGAGGTTTACAAGAAGCCCTCCCGTTTACCCCCCCGTCCCTATTAATCATGGGGATGATTTTTCTTCCCCTTCTACCCAAGGTCATCCAATCACAATTTTGAGATGGCCATTTTGTTCAACATGGTTCAAAAGTCAACTATCTTTCGTTTTGGTGATGATATGACCCTCCTTTGTCCCTGGGGAAAGGGCTGCACACTATGTCAGCATCGGACATATTGATATCACGCGTATCGGTATTGAAGTATTGTTATTGGCCGTACTGATATCGCAGGTATCAAGACATATTTTTAATAACTCATATAAAAGATATTACTCATATCTACATCCTTCCCATAAACTCAACTATCAGCAAGTTCCAAATGGCACTAAAAACGGCACTTTTGGTGTCATGTCTCAAGTGGAAAAGCTGGGGCTAATGAGCTACCAGTATTTTTAGAGTTACGTTTAATGGCTCATTTGAAAACTATTGCTCATATCTACGTGATGTTAATCAATTCTAACATCCGTTGATAAGTGTGATATAACACTAAAACCAATACTTTTGATAACACTTCTTAAGTAGGAAAGCTTGGAAGTGTAAAACGAAATCATCATTGTAATAATTATGGTCCAAAACCGGTAACTGGAGGTTTGCAAGAACACCTCTTGTTTGTTCCTCCTCCAAGCCCCCTTAATAAGCTACGCAATTAAGGTAACATCACTAACATATCAAATCCGATTATTAGAGGCGGCCTGTGGGCATAGTGTTCGACTTTGAAATAGAGTATCTTGCGTTCGATTCCTGCATGGGTGTCATTTTTCAATTATGGTTTTCTCCCTTCTATACGATCATTTTCAGATAATTTCACTGTTTTTGTAAACGTGATGTACTCATTTTTTTAAGCTTGTCCCAGGAAGGTATTTGATCAAGCATTTTAATTCAAAAGGGAATATGGGTTAATGGTTTGCAACGACATTCTGAGTATATTTCTAAATCCATTCCCCATTGAATGGCGTACTTTTGCCAAAATCCTGTAGAGGGGGGGGGGATCAAAGGCAGAGCCAATTTTCCTAAATCAAGTGAAAATGACAGAGGAAACTGAAAAACTAGCCGTATCAGAGGCAACACTGTAGCGTTTCCTATAGTAAAGGCCATACGGCTACAACGTTTTATTATTATTATTTATTTATTATCATTTCATTTTTTTCCCAGAGGCACTTCATATGGAAGGGGTCGTCGTAGAAACTTCAAAGGGGGCTCATTTGATTGGAAATCGAGAGTTCTAGTGCCCTTTTTAATAGTCGAAAGTGATTGGAGGGCAACTAGCCCCACCACGCCCCTCATTCTCCCAAACACATCCAATCAAAATTTTGAGATAGCCATTTTGTTCAGCGTAGTTGATTTCCAGCTAGAAAATATGTTTTTGAGGAGGACACTCCCCCACAACCCTCAGGGCAAGGGTTTTAAGTTATGCCCTGGGGGTATATAAGGTTTTTATAAAAGGATTTGTCGTATAAACTTCAAAACAGGCTCTTTAGATTGGAAATTTAAAGGACTAATGCCCTTTTCAATAGTCAAAAAGAATTGGAGGGCAACAAGCCCCCCCCTCCCCCAAGCCCCACATTCCCCCCAACACATCCAAATCAAAATTTTGAGATAGCCATTTTGTTCAGCGTAGTTAATTTCCAGATAGAAAACATATTTTTGAGGAGGACACTCCCCCACAACTCTCAGAGCAAGGGTTTTAAGTTATGCCCTGAGGGCATATAAGGTTTTGTATAGACAACGTTGTCACAGAAACTTCAGAAAGGGCTCATTTGATTGGAAATTTTAATGGCTAGTTCCCTTTTTATTAGTCAAAAGTGATTATAAGGCAACTGACACCTCTTCCACGCCTACCAATTCTGAGGCAACGCTGTAGCGTTGCCTATAGTAAAGGCCATACGGCTCCAATGTTTTATTTTTATTATTATTTTTTTCCCCAGAGGCACTTCATATGGAAGAGGTCGTCGTAGAAACTTCAAAGGGGGCTCTTCCGATTGGAAATCGAGAGTTCTAGTGCCCTTTTTAACAGTCAAAAGTGATTGGAGGGCAACTAGCCCCCAACCCACGCCCATCATTCCCCCAAACACATCCAATCAAAATTTTGAGATGGCCATTTTGTTCAGCGTAGTTGATTTTCAGATAGAAAATATGTTTTTGTGGAGGAAACTCCCCCACAACCCTGAGGGCAAGGGTTTTAAGTTATACCCTGGGGGCATATAAGAATTTTATAGAAGGCGTTGTCGTAGAAATTTCAAAAAAGACTCATTCGATAGGAAATTCAAAGAGCTAGTGCCCTTTTTAATAGTCGAAAGTGATTGGAGGGCAACTAGCCCCCCCACGCCCATCATTCCCCCAAACATATCCAATAAAAATTTTGAGATGGCCATTTTGTTCAGCGTAGTAAATATCCAGATAGAAAATATATTTTTGAGGAGGACACTCCCAACAACTCTCAGGGAAAGGGTTTTAAGTTAACCCTCAGGGCATATAAGGTTTTTATAAAAGGTGTTGTCGTAGAAACTTCAAAAAAGGCTCATTCGACTGGAAATTCAAAGGGCTAGTGCCCTTTTAAATAGTCGAAAGTGATTGGAAGGCAACTAGCCCTCCCCCCCCCTACCACGCCCATCATTCTCCCAAACACATCCAATCAAA
>JAQQPU010008385.1:15888-33567 GCA_029168905.1 Artemia sp. Kazakhstan ARC1039 | reverse complement strand
AATTTTCATCATGATCATCACAAAAAATAAGAATACAAATAAATGGTCAGCCAGAGATGCCTATGGTTAAAGACCCTGCTACTGAGCTGAGAACTAAGCTGAGATAAAGCATGCAACTATTAATAAATTCCAATTGACTATTTGTTACCATGATTCTTTGTTTTGAAAATTTCACGCAATAAATTTTTTTTCAACAAATTTTTCTTACCGCTATCTTTTGTCCACTGAGGCTGAAATCGGTTCCCGAAATCAGCTACGTGTGCCGAGCCCCTTTATTTGACCAAAGATGTCCATGGTTGCAAGATTTTCTTCGATTGTACAAGCGAAAATGGCAAAACCCATAAGCTGAAATAAACTCAATTGTGCTAACTATAACTCAAATAGGGTTTTAACTGAGTTAACTTTCACCAAATGTTTTAACCAACTGTGCTAATTTTTACAAATTTCATTATACAAATTGAGTTTTATTCGCGTAATTGGCATAATCCAACCCACCCGACGTAGCAGCACTGAAAATGTCTACTTTCATTTTCCATGGGTTTCAGGTTATTCTTCATTTTTGTTCATAATCCTGTCCTGTCTTTTCGTAATGGCATTGGCAGCTTGATTGCTTAAACCAAAAATATTCTCCACTAGCTAGGCTACTATAAAAGTCTCTTAAATTTTTAACTGGTCATAGATTTGATATAATGCGAAATCATTCTCCTTTATTTTTCCTCTTTTTTTGCGGCAGCTACAAAACATGAGGTACGAATGTCCCGGTAACTGCCGCGTCTCATTTGACATATATAAAAGAGTGGGTATAATGCACAAGTGCCATAAGTTATAACCGTCGAGTTTTAACGCTTTTCTTTGCTTTCCTTGGAATGCACTTCTTAATTTAATTTACATGGTTTAAAGAATGTTAGATACGTGAATTTTTCCATAAATGAGGGGTACGGCCTCCTGTTTTCAGATCTTTTCTCTGTACCCGAAAGCTTCACTCTTTTATCTCATCATTCTGATAGACACAATCGATTTATAGAAATATTTAACCCTTTTCACCACTTGAGAAGATAACTAGAATAAAAAAAGCATTGAATGAGTCTTCTCTCTAATTTGATACAACCATTGGCTCGAAGCAACTATCCCTGAAAAAGTGCACCCCTAGCAATTTTTTTTAGGGAGAGGGGAGGGTCTAAATACCAAAAATTATTTTAAAGTCATGACTTTCTAATTGTTGAAGTAAATGGAGGTTGAACTGAAAAATCTTGTTCTTGGAGGAATATCCCCACTCCCTTACCTCTGTGAAAGAAATAATATGAATGTATTTCATACGTATAAAGCCCTTAACTGCCAAAGACGTCAAAAATTAAACATGGTTTTTGAAAAGGTTAAGTGGAAATTACACAACCATATATCAAACAGTACGTGGTAACGAGCTGTAAGTAAGGAGTGATACAGCCCAATGGTACCGCAAACTCTAAAAAGGGAATTTTGATATCATTTAATACGTCAAAAGAATTGGTTTTTTATAATGATTCCAAATATATAAAATTCATAAGTTTATTGTTACCCGTCAAAATCCACAAGCTTGAAAAAATTTACCTGATTTTGAAACAACAGAGGAACATCCCCCCTCCCCAAAAAAAGACAAGTGATCTTAATGAAAATCCCACTATCATATTCATTACACCAGAGAACCCTACTGTAAAGGTTTCAGCTCCTATTTAGAAAAACGTGGAATTTTGTATTTTTTGCCATAAGAAAGATTACGGATCCGTGTTTATTTGTTTTTTCTTTATCCCCAGTGGCGATCATATCGAAAAAATGGTCATATAGGATTGGGAGAGGGCTCGTACAAATGGAAATTAAAAGTTTTAGTGCTCTTTGTAAGTGACCAAAGAGACTGGAGGGCAACTAGCCCCCACACCCCTTTTAAAAAAGCAACCAATCAGTCCTTTGGTTCACCATAGTTGAAAGCTACAATAGCTTTGCCTCTTGGAATGACATGACCCCCTACAGCCCTTGGGAAAGGGATGTAAGCTATGCAATTTGCCCTTTGTTTACATATAGTATTTGTTATTGGGAAATATACGGGAGTTTTGGGAAGGATTTTCTGCAGGGGTGGGGAGGATATTTTACACTGAAAATTATTAATGGGGTAAGTTTTTGGGGGGAATTTCCGATTGAGGGGATGGAGATTTCCTGGCATGAAAACGATCAAAGATTAAATAAAAAAAAAACAAGTTTTTTTCTTCTACTGAAAGTAAGGAGCAACATTAAAACTTAAAACGAACAGAAATTAATCCATGTATAAGAGGGTGATGCCCCTCCTCGGCCCCTCGTTATTTACTTTAAAGTTTGATTTATTTTTCGCAACTCTGTAAGAACGGCAGCTAAAACACAGGAGTCGTTGAATTGAAATAAGAAGTTTTTTTTAAAGTACTAAAAAACTTCAGCGTAACGGGCGAGGGGTAGAGGAGGATCAGCTCCCTTTATATACGGAATTGGGACATTACTCTGTATGGATTCCTTATTCTGTTTTATGGGGGAATTTTTCTGAGAGGAATTCTCCACTGATATGGGAGGAGGATTTTCCGGCATGACTTGAAACATAATCAAAAATTAAATTAAAAAAAAAAGTTTTTTTTCAACTGAAAGTAAGGAGCAATATCAAAACTACGAATAAAAAGTATTACGTATACGATGTGGACTGCCCCTTCCTCATTCCTCTCTCTTTGCGCTAAAGTTTTTGAAGTTTCTCTCTTACTTTAAAGTTTTACTTTTTGACATAGTTCTTTAAGAACGACTCCTTAAACACAATGGTTCCTAGAATTTAAATGAGAAGAATTCCTAAAGAACTTTAAGACTTTAGAGTAAAGAACGAAGATTACTGAAGGGGCACCAACCCTCACAAATGGGGTGATTTCTGTATGTTTTAAGTTTTAATGTTGCTCCTTACTTTCAGTTGAAAAACATGTTTTTTTTTAAAAATTCATCGTAAAAAATTAAGAAAAATCAATCATAACTGAAAATCATAACTGAAAAAGACCTCCGCATACAGTCATATAGTTTTTGGTAGTAGCAGGCACCAAATAATAATAATGATAAATAAAAGAAAGAAACTCGGTATAAAAATCAGCAAACATCCTGCTAAATATTACCTAGCACCATACATAACACAAAACAGTTTAAGATGGTGTAGCTTTCCTTTGAAGGTAAAGTTGTCTTTGAAAAGCAATAAACTGTTAATATTTGAATTTTTGCGGACTAGAAGCGTAGTCAAATTCAATAAATTATTTTTAACTTTTTGTTTTCACGGTTCAACGTGGCAGCACTGACAAAATATGGTACTGACCTAAAAACTTTATAATTATTAAAAACTAGAAAAATCTTAGCATTTTAATCTTGGTATTTTAAAAAGCACTACCCTTAAAAACAGGAGAATCATTTATTAGATTACATTCGCTTTTCATTCGTAATTATAATGAAATGCAAATGTTGAAAAACGAGTAAGACTTGCAAAAAGACTTTAAAAACATTTTGGCTTCACATCCGGAAGCTTTCATCAACGAGAAAAATAAGAAGGAAAAACAACTAGTTTTAGCAGATTACCGCATGCAA
This sequence comes from Artemia sp. Kazakhstan ARC1039, assembly GCA_029168905.1. Classification (NCBI taxonomy): domain Eukaryota; kingdom Metazoa; phylum Arthropoda; class Branchiopoda; order Anostraca; family Artemiidae; genus Artemia; species Artemia sp. Kazakhstan ARC1039. The sequence goes on along the minus strand of JAQQPU010008385.1, from coordinate 29,961 downwards.
GAAAAATAAGAAAAAAAAAACTAAGAAGAGAATAAATAAAACATAAGCAAAAAAAACTATATCTGATAAACTATTGTTGCTGTTTTTAAACCAGTACAATAGGATAAGTACAAACACAAGAAAGGGTGACAGCTATATACAGTTGTATATGCCCGAGTAATCTCCTGGTAGCCACTAATTTTTAAAAATAAAGTTGTCTACAGAACTGAAGAGTGAAGTCAAAACTTAATACGAACATAATTATTGCTTAGCTGATTCCGCTGAATAAATCTATAAAACTAGCTAAAAAAAATGACCCGTGATATTTTCCAATATCTGTAAATTCTAAAAACATGAACTTTATTGAAAACACAGAGCAGGAAACCCCCAAAAATAGGATATTCTCTTAGGAGCAGAAGTCTATGACTAACCTGCACAAAATAAAGACTAATTTACAAGTTTCTTAATTTGCAAGTCTTTCAGCAACCATGATTTCGATAACTTTTAGTATAGGATTATAATTCTCTAAAAATTTAAGCAAGCTCAGTTTTCAGTATGTTTTTAGAATTCTAGTGATGTTGAAAAATTTCACGAGACAGTTTACCTGAGCTAGTTTTATAGATACATCTTGCATAATCGGTGAAGCAATAATTTTCGTTCGTTTTAACCTTCAACTTTGTTCATAACAAGAAAAACTACAAGAAAAAGAAACATAAAATTTGCAGGGGACTCAAATAATTAGAAATTAAAAGTTATAATTTCGTTTTTAAGAGTCAAAAGTGATCCAATGGTAATTACTTTTAGTTTAATAAGTTTAATTAGTTTAATAAGTTTAGAGCTACCCATCAAAAGTTACGCGCCTGAGAAAATTTGGCTGATTTTCAAAAAAAGGGGGAAAGACCCCCTAAAAGTTATAGAACCTTAATGAAAATCACACCATCATATTCAGCGTAGGGGGGGGGGATTCAGCGATCGGGAGGGGGTAATTAATGGTATACTTTTAATTATTAATAATTAGTTTTTCTACAAGAAAAACTTCGTTGTTCTTAAGTTAAGCTTTGCTCCTTTTTTTTAAATATACACAATGAACTTTACAAAGGATCTTAACTTCGGATCTGTTTAATGTAAATGATCTTAAAGGATCTGTTTAACTCCGGCGATGAAACTAAAAAGTCAAAACGAATTTTTTAAGACAATTAAATATGGTTTTCACTTCTGAGATCCCTTAAATTTTCGCAGAAGATATGTGCAACTTGGTCACGTAAACACAGAGTCTCAAGTACATGTCATTATTGCCATATTTGAGAACTTGTACATAAGAGATTCAATTATTTTCATAAAAATGGAAATAAATAAATTCTATTTTATTTATTAGGTAGTTGGTTTCTAAAGCACGTTTATTTAAGTTTTCATCTACAAAGGGAGATAGGAGAGGGAGTATACAAGAAGGGGTAAACCTCCAGTTCTGGATATTCTATCATTGAGATTACAATAGTGCTCTCGCTCGATTTCCCAGTCTTTCAACTCCCAAAATGACACCAAAAAGTGCCAAACCCAAGTGTGGTCCTTTACGAAGGATTTAAGAATACGCATTTTGACGAAGCAGTAACTTTTGATTCAATCATTAAATTTCTATCTGCGATAAGTGTAGCCTGCTAGTCCAAGTAAAAATATACACACCTAACAAACTTTACAATGCTAACAATAATAGCTAAGTACTGTTTCTTATTTACGGTTAAATAACACGATCTATTTATGAGTCTCTTTGATGGCTTATCTAAAGTAAATAAGTTTTATAATAAGTAAATAAGTCGTTCAATAAGCTAATTGCAATTGACTTGGTAGTTTTTGGTGTTCAATTAACGATTGCAGTTATTTAATTGCGGTTAAAAGTAATTAAATTTGTGCTTATTTTGCTTCAAAGCTCGATGAGTTGTAAAGCGTCCTTCTATAGACTAAATAAAAAGAACAAGTTTCTTGCAACTGAAAGTAAGGAGCACCATTAAAACTTGGAGCGAACAGGAAAGGAACATTCCATTGAATTTGAAAGGAACATTTCGAATATGAGGGGGAGGCCACTTCCTCAACCCTAGTCATTTAGCCTAAAGTCTTAAAGATCTTTAAAAATACTTCTCATTCAAATTAAAGGAGGGGGGGGGGGTCCCCCTGTATAGAGATTAGTTTCTGTTCTTTTTAAGTTTTAATTTTGCTCCTTACTTTCAATTGAAGTAAAAATTGTTTTCTTGTTTCATTTTTGACTGTTTTTCAAATCATACCAGGAAGTCCCCACTGGACAAATTGCATAACTTACAACCCTTTCCCAGGGACTATGGGGTCGCGTCATCCCCAGAGGCACAGTTACTGGACCTTTCAACTTTGCTGAATCATATGACTCTTAAAACTTTGATTGGATGTGCTTGAGAGAAGGGAGCGTGTGAGGGGGATAAGGTGCCCTCCGATCAGTGGTAACATGGTAACTTTGAGGAGCTATAGAAAAAAATTGAATTACTTATGAAACTTTTTTCTATATGAAATAAACACAGATTTCAGAAAACAGGAGGACATTAAAAGAAATTAAGACCTACAGTTAATATAATTTACAGTAATTCGTTTTATTATTATTGCAATTTTTCTGCCGCAATTTTGAAATCTTCATAAGAAAGTATACTTTCATCCTCTTCGCTTCTTGGACTTCAACATTTTAGTAGAATTGATCATTGAAATAATATTACTATTAAAAAAAGGTTAACACAAGAGATTCTTCAAATTTAGGAGGCAACGCCCTTCCCCTGCCCCCGAATGATGAACTTTTTTATGTCAAAATCATAGACCAATTCATGTACACCTTGATGGGAAAAGGAAAGTAAAACCCCAATTGCGGAAATTTAGCATGGTTACACATTTCGACAATCCTTTGACGTCCCAGTAGCATGGGAGCACTGGAGAAAAAAAGAAAATAAGACACATCACTGTTTCATGCTCATTTTTGAAATTCCCCAAAATATGTTTTAGCATTTACCTTACTGCAAGGATAAATATAAATATTACTTATCATTGTACTGAATAAGTTTGGAATTTGAGTAAAAACGTCTTTTCGGTAAGTATTTTTTCCGAAAGTCGTTTTTCAATTTTCACTCACTAAGGGTACTGGGCGGAGTAACCATTCCAGAGAGAGATTTTAAGCATCCGATAAGGATTTGGGTATGTAGATTTAAACAGTGGCGGATCCAGGGGAGGGGTAAGGGGGCGCATCCCCCTAACGTTGTCTAAAGTAGTGTAATTTACTTAATTAACGCAAGTATGCGTTAATTTAACTTGCTCCTAACACAAATTTATTGGATCAACCTATTTTGCCCCCCCCCCCCCTTTAAAAAATCCTGGGACCGCCCCCTGGATTTCAATATTAAACGCGCAAAAAGTCCCATTTTTTGGATCTACATGCCATCTTCCACTGGTGCTGTAAATAAAAACCTATGCTAAGCATATACATGTAAGTATTAGCTTTCAAACCAGCTTTTAGACGATTTCTACGATTTTTCAGGGGGCTTCCTATAGCTGGAGAAATAAAAAGAATATAAAGACATCAGCATTCCAAACTGTTTTTCAAAGTTATGCTGAAACCAATATTATTGATTTTTTTCATTCGGCAGTTTTTATTTCAGAATGTGTTTTTTTTTTAGTTTTCACTTACTAAGGGAACTGGAAGGGAAGTTTTACAAGAGTGGGATTTTTAAACCTGTAGTGAAGGATTTTCAAAAAAGGATATTATAATGGTACTTGATTTCTACTTTCCATCCTTTTACCTCAATTGAAGACACCAAAAAATGGTATTTTTTGTGTCATACGTTACTTTATGATAGTTTTAAGACGAATCTATAAACAGCAACTTGACATAATCAAAACCCTTGAATTGAGCCACTCAGCATCTCTGTACAATGTTACTATACCTTGCTAGTTCTCCTTAGTCATCAGATGATTTATGAAACTTATTAAAAGGGCTTGGAGAGATTACAGATTGTAAACTTCAGGTCAGGTTGAATGTTTTTGATTTAGTTTTGATATTCAGTCAGTGAACACATACGCGCTAGTTGACAAAGCATTTTCAATTTTCTATAAAAATAAAAGAAAGAAGAAAAATTGAACTATAAAAAGATACAATAGAAGAATCAGCGGCAGGAATAGACATAAAACCATATTGGCGTTACTTAACATATCCATTAAATAAAGAAACTGTTTAAAGTTTAAAATTAATTTCTTCCAGGGGACTATGACTCCATTTTTAGCAAACATGTATATGTACAACATGCTTAAACATTAACTGAATAATTCTATTTTTTCCAACCCAAATTTTGGGAAAAGATACAGGGATGTTTTTTTTTTATTTGGAACCATGGCAGTTCGGAATTGCTTATAACATACAAAACAGCTTAAAGAGAAGGAGAAATATCTGTCTGCAATAGAAATGAAACAGAAAATAAGTTACCATTTTTAGTTATGTGAATTTATTGAGAAAGTAAAGAATTAGATTTTCCAACGCACTATAAAACTGTCGAACGTATCTGCCCTAAGACTGGGACTCATAAAACAACAACAAAATAACAACAACAACGGCAAAAAAACAACAACGACAACAAAAAAAACGAAACAAATAAACACGTTTCGTGATCGACCATTTTAAAACAAAACACTAAATTTTACATTATTATAAAATAGCACAAAAAACGTCCAGTCTAGAGTTCTTAAATATGTTGAATTTGATGGGATTATTTTCAGAAAGAACTTAGGCGTACAACTTTTTGTAGGTCCTTTTCTAAAATTAAGCAATCGCTCTCATGATTTTGATACCACTATTACTGATAACTCATCGCAGCAAAATGCCACCTGAGGTGTACACAACTGTACACACTCCTCCTCTGCCCACTATATTCAGAGCTTCGACATTTGCCCCCTTCCTTGAAACTCCAAGTTCCTTGAAACTACATCATATTTGGGGATTGCCACTAAAGCACCAAATTTGACAACCTATTATCCATCATCCCATTAAAATGACCAGACAATCTGAACTTCTTTTTCATTATAGCACTAGAAAATGGGATCAAACCACATTTTTTATACAGCGTATTGTTTAATCATTGATAACTTCCGTCCGTCAAATGAGTACCCCACTCAACCTTGTAAAGCTTTGACATTGGAGCCAAAGTTAACCACTCTCATAATATCACTGTGGCAGGCAACCATTGTCATCACAATAGCGCTGACTTGGTAAAAAGCGGTGTCTCACCCATCTATTATTTGTTGCTTTTTTACCCAAGGGAATTTCATATAGACAGACAATTGTCATAGAAATCTAGACAATGACTCATTTAATTGTAAATTTGTTAGGTGGTGCTCTTTTAGGAGCCAGCATGAATTACAGGGTGACAAATCTCCTTCTAGCACTCTTTTCAGTCCCTGTGTATCCACGTACTTTGGTTGGCATTGGATCAAAATTTCAGGATAGTCATTTCAATAAGGATAATCAACGTACATTATTTAGAAATAATGTACGTTCAGAGGGGACATAATCAATACATTCCCAGTGGGCAATGGCTCAAAATTAATCACATGCCCCATTCTTCAAAGATAAATTTTTGTAGTATAGGTGACCATATTACATCTTGTCAAAACTGGAATTATGCAAAGTATTTGAATAAACATCATTGGAAGGACAATGTGGGCCTTTGGCCACTCCAGAATCCCCCTACACAATCCACTTTTAACAGAGAGGTCAGGAATTCCACAGGATAAATGTAGACTGACTTGAGGCAAAAACTAGTTAATTCCTTACTAAATGCAAAATAAGCCAAGGTCTGATTCAACACAAAACAAGCCAAATCTAAGCCTCAAATCTTCGAAGTCTCAAGTCATAGCTGTAAAATTTCAAATCTTGGGGATTTGCGAACTCCGAAACTTTGAAGTCATTTATCTATCGACATTCAATATTTTTGAATAAAATAGAATTAAAAAGAAAAAAAATGTTGTCAAAATATGTAGAATATCTTCTAAAACAGTAAAACTAAATTGAGTGTCAGAAATGTATTTGTTAAAAGAAATTGTGGTTTTTATCATGAAAGCTTGATTAGTTTTTTGATTTTTTAATTTTATGATGTTACGATGAAATAAGGCGCGTAATTTAAAATAGTAACACACTATTCGAATGATAGAGGATATAAAAAAAGGGGTAATATAAGCCTACAGATCGTGGAGATTAAAATGGTGCCCTTTTTATGCTTCCGGGGCTTTCCACTCCAGGAATGGCACCAAAAGTGACATTTTTAGTGCCACATAGCTTTTTAAGACGGCATTACCAAGACGATTTTAGTAAAAGCACCTAGATGTGTGTAGTAGATTCTAAATGAGATGTTAAACATCTCTCTACGATCTAGCGGTAACCTGGTTTCCTTACCGAAAAAAAAGAGACAAATCACTGCTACCCATGCAAAAAAAACGATTTTCTTGTTTATCAAGATGGGGGGCCGAGAAATTCTGGTTTAAGGATTTCTGAAATGGTAATTCTAATAATACAATTTTCCATTTGCCACCCGTTTTTGTGGGTTTCAAGGTCTTATTCGCGATGAATGATTTTTTTTTCTTATTTTATTTTTTTATAGACGCTCGTCACAGTCGTCCTTCTGTCTTCGATGGTAGTTGGAACCAGATATGGCGGTTATCCTTTGACTGGATATGAGCCACACCAGACCTATGGCTACAAGGATCACCATTATGAAAAACCAGGTTATCATCATCAGTCTTACGGCGATAAAGACAACGATCATGACTACAAGCCAGACCATTATAAAAAACCAAGCTATCATCATCCGTATGAAAACGACAAAGGAGGTTATCATGAGTACAAGCCAACGTATCATCACAAAGAAAACCATCATGAGTACAAGCCAAACCAAAATCCTTATTATGGATCTTACAAAGGTCATAAGCAACACTATAATGAACCTTACCATCATAAACCTTACGAAACCCATGAATATAAACATCATGGCGAGGAGTACAAGCCTCATTATGCCAGCCACAAAAAGGGATCTAACCATGAGTATGAAGACCATCGAACCTATGACATCCATGAATACGGAAAACCACCCAGCTATGACGATCCTTGTACATATTCCGATTGCAAACTTAGTGGGGGGAAATCTTCAGTCAACGCTTACAAACCAGTAGCACCTTCTTACCATGCAAAGGGGTATGTTGGATCAGACTATGGAGGAGGAAATACTCCTTCTGACTATAAAAGTCCGAAGTATTAAAACTATTATGACTCATTATATTTTTCTATGAAATTTTGAGCTGTAAGCTCTTCCGTTTTTCAAAATAAAGTTTCGTATTTTTCTGTATATTTTAGAATCAAAAATTCTTTTTAGTTATTTTTAGGTATTTTGGAAGCAAAACAAACCACTCACCTGTCTCATCATTTGCCACAGGGATAAAGGACAATTTTTTAAAAATATGTGAAACATAAGTTCGCTAAAACTCTTAAAGCTTAGGGAGTTTCATTATCAGAATAAAATTTGTGTTTGGAACGAGTGATTCATCATCAAAATTACTATAATCTCAAACCAGTAAGCTTTTCTCTTTGAAAGGATGAAAATAAAAAACAAAATGCAAGTAGGCACGCCAAAAAAAATATGCAGCCAGGTCATACAAGCGATGGAAGTTTTTCCCTATTTTAGGGAAAATAATAGGAAGAAGTTTCCCACTTTTTTTTGTTAGTTCAGGACAAAAAGCAAAATTAGTTTTACCATCGCAAATCTATGTGAAGCGTTGCAACAATATTTGGTTGGTTTTATCGGAAAAAAAGTTGCAGGAACAATAGTTGATTTCTGTTTCTTCACTATCAATTTAATTCCGTATTTGTCAACTTTTCATAACTTTAGAAATGGTAAGTCTTAAGACGACTCTTTTTTAAGACGAAAAGGATGACATGATACGGTGAAAAGTACGGTGAAAAAACCAACTTTACTCCGTATTTAATGGTACACAATTAATGTAGATAGTTTTAAAATAAGAAAAGAAAAGTAAAGGTCATTTTAAACTTAAGCCCAGCAGATACAAATATCTGTTAAAATTCAAACTCAAAACGACCAGAAATTACTATTAAAGAATAAATGAAACCCAAAACGAAGAGAAATTAAATAAACAATCATAGCAAAAAACATACAACCGGTAATAATATAAATTAACAAATAAATTTTAAACCGAGTAATGCTTATATTGAATATAAAAATCAATCTTAAAACGAAAAAAAATATTTGGCTATTGAAGTATAAATGAAACTTAAAACGAACAGAAATAAAATAAACAATCAATGCAAACAAACATACAATGGATATTAATGTAAATGAATAAATAAATCTTAAAACGAGTGAAACTTAAATTGAATATGCAAATCAAGCTTGAAATGAACAAAAATCACTACAAACAAAAGTTTGGGTATCGCCTCCTTCTCTAACTGTAAAAGTCTAAAACCTACTGCGTCATTGGCGGTTTACTGAACACCAATACTATTACAAAATTTTCTTTTATACTTAATATTGAAAATAAACATTATATAGCAAAATTTTGAACTGATGACCTTTCAGCAATTAATATCATTATACATCAAATATTCAGTTTAATTTATTAGTTCCTTCTAAAGTTTGTCAAGACGAATATAGTTTCACTACAAACAAGAGTTTGGATACTGCCCCCTTCCTTAACTGTAAATAAAAACCAAAAGCCTACTGCGTCATTGGCGCTTATCTGAAAACGAATTGTATTACAAGTATTATATTTTGTACTTAATATTGAAAATAATCATTAAAATTATAGTAAAAGTTTGAACTGATGAGCTTTCAGCAATTAATATCATTACACATCAAAGATTCAGTTTAATTTATTAGTTATTTCCAGAGTTGTTCAAGACGAATATAGTTTCACTACAAACAAGAGTTTGGATACTACCCCCTTCCTTAACTGTAAATAAAAAACCAAAAGCCGACTGCGTCACTGGCGCTTCACTGAAGACGAATTATATTACAAATATTTTCTTTTCCACTTCTTACAGCATTGAAAATAAAAATAAAATTACAGTAAAATAAATTCTTGAACTAAGGGATCTTTCAACAATTAATATCATTATACATCAAACATTCAATTTGATGTTGTTTATACTTCAATTTGATGCTGTTTATACTCCAAGACTGTTCAAGACACATACAGTTTTCAGTAAAGCGCCGATGACGCAGTAGGTTTTAGACTTTTACAGTAAGAGAAGGAGGCGATACCCAAACTCTTGTTTGTAGGGATTTTTGTTCCTTTAAAGCTTGATTCGCTTATTCAATTTAAGTTTCACTCATTTTAAGATTTATTTATTCATTTACATTAGTATCTATTGTAGATTTGTTAGCATTGATTGTTTATTTAATTTCTGTTCGTTTTAAGTTTCATTTATACTTCAATAGGAAAATTTCGTTTTTCGTTTTAAGCTTGATTTTCATATTCAATCTAAGCATTACTTGCTTAATGATCTATTTATTCATTTATATTCTTACTTCTTGTATGCTTTTTGCTATGATTGTTTATTTATTTTATGTTCGTTTTGGGTTTCATTTATTCTTTAATAGTAATTTCTGGTTGTTTTGAGTTTGAATTTTAACAGGTATTTGTATCTGCTGAGCTTTAAGTTCAAATGGCCTTTACTTTTCTTTGAAAAACTTATTTTTCGGAAAGTTTGTTTAAATTAATTTTTTTGTTCGTTTTTGATTGCAAAAAGTTTCAAGTTTTGATTGCAAAAGTTTCAAAATCAAACTTAAAAAAAAATCAAATGTTTATCAAAGTATCAAAACTGGTATCAAAGTAACAATATCAAAGTGAAAAGAAGGGTTTGTGTCAACCTCAGATTTTTATTATCTGATGTTTGAACTATTTTTTAGCAAAATTGCTATCTAAAAATTTTATCGGACAGGTTTGGGGAGAAAGGGCGTGGGGGAGGGCTAATTGCCCTTTGATCTCTTTTGACTCTTTAAAAGTGAACTAGAACTTTCTATTTTCAATCAAATGAGCCCTTTCTGAAGTTTATACAAACATCCCTTCTATAAGAACCATATATACCCCCAGAGTATAACTTACAACGCCTGCCCCTGGGCCCTGGGGGCTGTGTCGACCCCAGAGTTTAAAATATCTGATGTTTTAACTATTTTTAACAAAATGGTTACCTTAAATTTTTATCAGATAGGTTTATCCATCCGATAAACCCAAATGCGCGGAGGGCGGGAGGGGCTAGTTGCCCTCCGATCTTTTTTACTCCGAAATAATGAACTAGAACTTTTATTTTCCATTTAAATGAACCCTTTCTGAAGTTTATACGAACATCCCATTCACAAGAACCATATACGGCCCCAGGATATAGCTTACAATGCCTGCCCCCGAACCCTGGGGGGCTGTTTCGACACCGGAGTTTTTGTTATCTGACCTTTGAACTATTTTTAAAAAATGGCTATCTCAAAATTTTTTTATCGGGTGGGTTTGGAGAAAAAAGGGCGTATGGAGGGGGCTAGGAGCCCTCCGACCTCTTTTGACTCTTAAAAATTGAACTAGAACTTTCAAATTTCCATTCAAATCAGCCTTCTCTGAAGTATATACGAGCATCCCTTCCATAAGAACTATGTATGCCCCCAGGGCATAACTTGCAACATCTGCTCCCGGGCCCTGGGTGGTTGTGTCGACACCGGAGTTTTTTTTATCTGACTTTTGAACCATTTTTAACGAAATCGCGATACGTAAAGAAGTTTTTGTTATATGATCTTTGAACTATTTTTAACAAAATGGCTACCTTACAAATTTTTTATCAGATGTATTTGGGAAAAAAGGGCTTGGGGGGGGGGGGGCTAGTTGCCCTCCGATTACTTCTGACTCTTAAAAACGGCACTAGAACTCTCTATTTCCAATCGAATGAGCCCTCTTTGAAGTTTATACGACGATTCCTTCTATATGAAGTGCCACTGAAAAAAAGGAGTGTATGGGGAGGCTAGCATCCCTCCGATCACTTTTGACTCATAAAAAAGTGAATTACACCTTTCAATTTCCAATCAAATCAGCCCTCTATGAAGTTTGTACGAGCATCCCTTACATAACAACCATATATGCCCCCAGGGCGAAACTTACAACGCCTGCCCCTGGGCCCTGGGGGGAGGGGGGGGGGGTTGTCGACACTGGAGTTTGTGTTATCTGAACCATGAATTATTTTTAACAAAATGTCTATCTCAAAATATTTATCTGATGTATTTAGGGCGTGGAGGGGGGGGGCTAGTTGCCCTCTGATCTCTATTGACTCTTAAAAAGTGAATAAGAACTCTCAATTTCCAATTAAATGAGCCCTCTCTGAAGTTTATATGAGCATCCTTTCCATAAGAACTATATATGCCCCCAGTGCATTACTTACAACGCCTGCCTTCCGGGCTCTGGGGGATTGCGTCGACACAGGAATTTTCTTATTTGACCTTTGAACTATTTTTAATGAAATGATTATTTTAAAAAATTTATCGGATGGGCTTGAGGAAAAAGGGTGTGTTGGGGGGGGGACTAGTTGCCCTCGGATATCTTCTGACTCTTAAAAAGTGAACTAGAACTTCCAATTTTCAGTCAAATGAGCCCTATATAAGGTTTATACGAGCATCCCTTTCATAAGAACCATATATGACCCAGGGGATAACTTACAACGCCTGCCCCCAGGCCCTGGGGGGTTGTGTCGACACCTGATTTTTTTTGTTATATGACTTTTGAACAATTTTGAACTTAATAACTATCTCAAATTTTTATTGGATGCATTTGGGGAAAAAGGGGCGTGGGTGGCTAACTGCCCTCCAATCTCTTTTGACTCTCAAAAACTGAACTAGAATCCAATCAAATGAACCCTCTCTAAAATTTTTACGAGCATCCCTTCCATAAGAACCATGTATTCCCCCAGGGAAAAACTTTCAATGTCTGCCCTCGGGCCCTGAACAGCTGTGTTGACCTCGGAGTTTTGTTATATTGTCTTAAACTATTTTTAAAAAATGGCTATCTCAAAGCTCTTATCGGATCGGTTTTGAGGAAAAAAGGGCGTGGGGGGGCTAGGTGCCCTCAAATCTCTTTTCACTCTTAAAAAGTAAACTAGAACTTTCAATTTCCACTCACATGAGCCCTATTTGAAGTTTATACGAGCCTCCTTTCCATAAGAACCATTTATGCCCCAAAGGCATAATTCACAACGCCTGCCCCCAGGCCTGGGGGGGTTGTGTCGACACCGGAGTTTTTGTTATATGATCTTTGAACTATTTTTAACAAAATAACTATCTCAAATTTTTATAGGATGCATTTGGGAAAAAAGGGAGTGGGGGGATGGTTACCCTCCAATATGTTTTGACGCTTAAAAAGTGAACTAGAACTTTCAATTTTCAATCAAATGAGTCCTTTCTGAAGTTTATACGAGCATTCCTTCAATAAGAAACATATATGCCCCAGGGAATAACTTACAACCATTGCCCTGACGACTGTGAGGGGAGTGTCCTGCCCAAAGATATAATTTCCAGAACTTTCAACTACGTTGAACAAAATGACTATCTCAAAATTTTGATTGTATGTGTTTGGGGAAATGGTGGGCGTGGAAGGGGTGTTAGTTGCCTTCCAATAACTTTCGACTATTAAAAAGGGCACTAGCCATTTAATTTACAATCGAATGATCCCTTTTTGAAATTTTTACGACAACTAATTCTATAAAAATCTTATATGCCCCCAGGGCATAACTTACAACTCTTGCCTTGAGGGCTGTGGGGGGGAGGGGAGGGTTGTTATCCTCAAAGACCTAATTTCCAGAATGTTCAACTACGTTGAAAATATTGGCTATCTAAAAATTTTTATTGGATATGTTTTGGGAAAAGGTGGGCGTGAGAGGGGGGATAGTTGCCCTCCATCACTTTTGACTATTAAAAAGGTCACTAGCCATTTGAATTTTCAATCGAATGAGCCCTTTTTGAAGTTTCTACGACAAAGCTTTCTATAAAAACCTTATATGCCCCTAGGGCATAACTTATAACCCTTGCCCTGAGGGCTGTAGGGGGAGTGTCCTCTTCAAAAACATAATTTATATCTGGAAATCTACGTAGAACAAAATGGCTACAAAACTACGAAACTACGTAGAACAAAATGGCTATCTCAAAATTTTGAGTGGATGTGTTTGGGGAAAGGGTGGGCGTGGAAGGGGTGTTAGTTGCCTTCCAATCCCTTGTGACCCTTAAAAGGGAACTAAAACTCTCGATTTCCAATCCAATGAGCCCCTTTGAAGTTTATATGACAACCCCTTCCATATGAAGTGCCTCTGGGGAAAAAAAAAGTAAATCAGAGACAATGCTATAGCGTTGCCTATAGTAAAGGCCATACGGCTCCAATTTTTTATTGTTAATTTAGTATTTATAATTTTTTTTCCCAGAGGCACTTCATATGGAAGGGGCTGTCGTATAAACTTTAATTGGGGCTCATTCGATTGGATATCGAGAGTTCTAGTGCCCTTTTTAGGAGCCAAAAGTGATTGGAAGGCAACTAACACCCCTTCCACCACCATTTCCCCAAACACATCCAATCAAAATTTTGAGCTAGCTATTTTGTTGTATGTAGTTGATTTCCAAATAGAAACTATGTTTTTGAGGAGGACACTCCAGCCACAGCCCTCAGGGCAAGGTTGTAAGCTAATCCCTGGGGGCACATAAGCTTTTTATAGAAAGCTTTGTCGTAGAAACTACAAAAAGGGTTCATTCGATTGGAAATTCAGAGGGCTAGTGCCCTTTTTAATAGTTGAAAGTGATTGGAGGGCAACTAACCCCCTGTATCGCCCACCTTTTCACCAAACACATCCGATCAAAATTTTGAGATATCGATTTTGTTCGACGTATTTGAGAATTCTGGAAATTAGGTCTTTGAGGATGACACCTCCCCCCCCCCTCCAGCCCTCAGGGCAGGGGTTGTAAGTAATGCCCTGGGGGCATATAAGGTTTTTATAGAAAGGGTTATCGTAGAAACTTAAAA
>JAQQPU010008384.1:14237-35812 GCA_029168905.1 Artemia sp. Kazakhstan ARC1039 | reverse complement strand
TATCAAGATCAGTCACCTTTTTGGGGTGCTGGCATGAATGCAACAAGGAATTCAACAAGGATCCTTTTAGGATTAAAGCTTGATGTTGAGATGTGAAGCACGACCTTTATGAATACTGGTCAGAATTGAACTCAACAAAAAAAATGCTGATCCTAGTGAAAACTTCATGTCTAAAGAACGTTGACAGTTTTTGATATCTGCAAGAAAAAAAATAACAAGATAAGCAGAAAAGCTAAAGCTTTCCTTTTTGAAAGTCGTAAAAGACTGAAAAACAAAATTTCAAAATTATAACATGTAAAAATTCTTGAATTTCGCAGCTACGCACTTCCTTCTCGCCAAATTGGCATCTCAACTTCAATAAAATGTAACGGAAAATGTTTTAAATTTTAGCCACTCAGGAGGAAAAACTAAGAAAAGTAGAAGATGATGAATAAATAGCCAATGGCATTCATATGTATTTCTGCTTGGGAGAGTGATGGCTGAACATAAATAATTATTTCTGAAATTCGCTTAGTGCGTTTCAAAAGTCACCAGGCTTTAAAACAAAATCGATTTCAAATTCAAAATTACCAAATTTCATTTCTTATAAACTACGAATTTCGAAACATAAAATTGGCAATTAAATCGAGTATTGCGAAATACTTTTTAACGACATCTACTAATTCTAACAAACCTTTAGTTATTCTTGTAATATACGATAAAAATGTAAACTTAACATCACCTGACATCCGAGCTGATTTGCAGCTGCTTGCTTTGCTTTAGCTATTGATGCTTAATCATTAAAACAAATTTCAGGTGACTTTTCCTTAATAAAAACTACATTGAAGGTCTATGAATTTGAAATGCTACAATGTCGAATTTTTCTCTTAGCTTCATGTAGTTACTTTTAAATACGATAATTCTCTGCAACACACAGCATTTCAAAAAGCTTAGTAATTTGACTCTACTTTGATTAGCGTCAGCGACGGGTATTTCTAACAATAATTGATGGTGTGTTTGGACTTATTTTCAAAGCCCCTCAGATTTGTAAATAGAAAATGTTTGTCGACACCAATGCTAAACCCTTGTGTCTACGACTCCCACAATTTTACGGGGGAGCAAAAATATGGTTTTGAAGCTTTTCGAAATAACGAATTTGTCCAAAAATTCAAGTAAAAACAAAGAAAGACTAAAAATAAACGAGGAAGTAGTTACAATGCGTATTTGAAAAGTGTGGCTCCATTTGGGTATATGGTGCATACCAACACCTTTGTGCCTATCAGAGGTAGTCTTTCAGAAAGAGATATCCCCGTCTTCTGTATCATGTTCTTATGGACTCGAAGAGAAACAAATTTTATCTATATATGTGTGCTATAGATGTACCGAAAACGTACAACACCATCAACCACATGCAAGCAATGAATGCTCTACTGCTCAATTGCATAAGTGCTAGCATAGGGAAAACCCCAAAATCTAAATGGAAAATAGAACCTTAAATCCCGCCAAAATCAGAAGAGATGTGAGACAAGGGAGCATTTTTACCCTCTCATTTTCAAACAAGCAATCTCGAAGATTCTGGATGACATTTCGCCCCTTTTACTTCACTGTTCCAACCTCTCTTACTTGTCATACGCTGACAACGTCCTTCTCAGTATATCTAAAGCTAACTTTTATAAGATAGCCTGAATCGACTCCACTGTGACTTTCTTTCTATCAATATTGATAAGTGCAAGTTTTAAACCTACAATGCACCTGTGACCATTGGTTCCTGCAGTGTCTGTGCTTAGATATTTTGGTATCATGATTACAGAAGCGATTGCTAAACCAGGTAATCCATAGTTAAGCAAACCATCAACGCCATTGCACGTGCTTATGGGTCTGTAGTGCCGAATGAGAAACGCTACTCTAGCAAATCTCTGGCCTCAATTTTTCGTTCAGTCCAGCCAAATGCTAATCTAACTTGCCGGTGCATCCCACACGCTGACAATAAGAGACAGCGAGAAAATCAGACTGTGCTACTACAAGTGCACAAAATGTTTACTGTATATAATCAAGCGTTATCGGAATTCCCAACTTAGAAATATGGTCTTCCAGAGCCATCCAAACGATTGTCAGAGCTAATTCAGAGGTCTAAGTAAGACTAATTAGACGCCATTTTTTTCACCATTCATGTCAGTGTCACTCCTTTAATTTTTTTTTTTAAACCTAGTTTAGAAGTTTCCTTTTTTCTTTCTCTTTTTGTTGTACTCCACTATATTCTCTTTGTAGGTGATGGGTCGTTAAACGATTATTATTATTATATTGAAATATTCTTGGTATTATTCAGAATAATAACTGGTCTCCCGAACTTCATTTTTAAACACTGGCACCAATTCACGAAAATGCTGCGAGGGGGGGGTGGCAACTAGATGAATATTTTTCACTTTTTGACTAAATTTCGAAAAAAAAATATTTGGTATACATCATTTATTCAGGGTACCATGATATAGGCTAGAAGTTTGTCAAAAGTCAACCAAAAAAGGAAACTAACCCTAAAATATGCTAAGTAATATTCCAATCACTTTTTACTCCAGTTCGTCCTGTTCCTGTTAGCTTAGAACTCTTATCTTGACACTTGTATCATGTCCCCCTCCTGATTCACCAATTGCGTAGTTTCTCTCCATTACTTTCAGCATTCTTGTGCAAGAGCATTGAAACGAGACACAAAATTTAGAGACAATAAAATATGGGCTTATATTTTTTTATTGTTTCGAATACATACATACAATATATACTATTTGAATTTTTTTAAGGGAAAGGGAATGCAGACACAGAATAAATGCAATGATCACATAAAAGTACACAGTTTGCTATCGCAAGTCAAAATATTTTCTCTCTTACAAGGATAGCTTCATAACATTCCAAAAATGACACTACGAGTCTTATTTTTTGGTTTCTGGGTGATTCTGTTTTAAAAATTCTTTGTATAATATCCGTGATTTCTTCAATTTTTAGGATGCAATATTAAAAAGTGGTTTTCTCTTTGGTTGACCTTGCAGCCCATTTCTTGGACCCTAATCCTTCGCATCTGTTGCACGATTTTTAGTAATGACTTAAGAGGCGTGTCAATTTTTTTCTTTTGAGAGCTTTTAGCATGTCTCTGTAGATTGATTTTTGCTTTTCGTTTCTTTATTGCTTTTATATTTTAGTAAATCTTCATTTTATCAAAAGTTTGCATTCATAGGTTTACACTCACAATTATGGGAGGGTTACACGACATCCTCCAAGTACAAGATAATCATGAAAAACCCCAACCCAGGCGCACAATCAGAAATATACTGCAAAAGGGCTAAGTATACATTTAAAATAAGCATAACCGACTGGATTAGAAAACTACTTACCCATTGCTGTAAAAAGACTTTCAAAATTTGTATATTAATATTTCCTTCCTATTTTAATTTTATTTATACTTTTTTTTTGTTACTTCGCCTAGTCATTGAAATCTGAAAAGAACGAAGAGGGCTAAATAGAGTCAACCCAATAGCCGACCAACTAAACTTAAGAAAAAGGGAAAAATGAAATTTTTACAGATATTAATTCTATTTTTGAGAAACTAACCCGCTGTCAATGAAAATACGCACAAAAAAGAAACTATTTACACCAAGAGCTTTTTTTCCCTTCTTCCTATTCAATTTCACTAATAAAAAGAGGTGCAAACCCAGAACTGTTTTATTTTATCTGTCTTTACATTAGTTTTTGTTCAATTTAATTTGCCAAACTTCATTCATTCCTAGAAACATGCTGTAACAGATGAAGCTAAAATGCTTTAGCAGGTCAGGTCAGTACTCAGGACTGCCACGGGTTCAAGGAGTCAAAAATAGGGACTGGAGTAAAAAAAAAGAAGAAAAAGGGAACAAAAGGGGCCTGGTCCAGCTTCTGTTTACTGTATAAATGACCCAATCAACATCATACTCAATATTCACATTGATCTTTTCAAAATCTGAAACCAGGACGGTCAGCAACGACCGCCTCTAGCGTAATCATCTTCTGGAGACATGGATAATATCAAGATAGAAAGATGAGGTATAAAAATTGTAAAAATAAATAAATAACCGCTTCAGTTAATGACCACAAAATCATCACAAGGCCACGACATTTCAGGGATAACTTTTTTTCTTTGGCTTTGCTTCCTGTAGACGTTTTTAGAAGTGCAGTTATCACCAATGGTTTTTTGTCTGCTCCGAAAGAAAAATTTTGAGACCGCAAATTCCTGTTGAAATAAAAGTGAACAACAGTTACCACTCCTGGACTTTCTTTAGTTGTTTTTTTTTTTTTTTTAGATCGTTTTTTAATTTTAGGTTACTATGGGTCAAAGATCTTCCTTCACTAGGTTGCAGCTACTGCTGCAACAATACTATAAGGACTAGGCACGCAAGGGTTGGACATCAATGAATAAACTGGTGAGTGAGAGCAAGTGGAAAAAATGTCGAACCCCCAGGAATAAATGTCAAAAAAAAGAAGCCCGGCAGGTTAGGTGCCACCAGAGGCCATGGACGTCAAAACTGTTTGTCCCTCATGATGAATAAAACTTGAACACCGTAGCCTTGAAACTTTTCTACAGGTTTTTGGATACTAAAGGTCACTAACATACTAAAACGACTTCTTGGCTAAAGTATCAATCTGGCAAAAAGGGACTTTTAGGGACTTGATAATAGTTTTAGGAACTTTAGAGACCAAGTGGCAGTCCTGAGCATTCAATATACCAAAATCTTTTTTTGCTGCGAGAACTACTAACAATAAAATGTATTGTAGAACAATTTAGCAATAGTCAGGTACCAACGACAATGTACAATTGTCCACTGAAACCCACTTCTAAAGACTGAACTATATTAAACTGAATTGCAAATTAGGATTGCATTAAATGATATCACTAGGAAAGAGAAGACGTCACCAACAAATGGATATTATTCAAGGAAATTTCAAGAATCAAACAACCGAAACCTAAACATACTGACAAATTCAATACTCAGAAAAGGTGACTTCATAATTATTACAAATTTAGCAACAAGAAGATAAAAAAAACACACACAGACGGAAGTAAAATCACACAATAGTATATGCATAGACTCAACACAGGCACTCTAACCAGGTACTCCCAGTACATCAATTTAAAGGAAATAAAAAACGTTTAGATAATTTCTCAAAATGCCAAAAATGGTCAAAGCTCTGAGAACGAGAAAAACTTAGATATGAGGACCATAAAATTTTATTTTTTTCGATCTGGGGTGAATCCTGGCACAAGAAATAAACATTTAAGCTTTCACTGGTATTTTAAACGACTAAAATTAAAATGCCAAAACTTCACTGCTGCTTAGGCATGAGTAAAAAGGCAAGACATAACCATTAGTGATGACACATTTAAAGGGCCATTTTGCATCTTGCAGCAAGAAAAGAGGTAATTACAAAGAATTCACAGGATCTCCACATTATTTGAAATTTGACGGGCTTAATTTGAAGAAAATACCAAAGATACTACCATATAACACTGAGACAATGTGAATTTTGGGGATAGCGTTTTTTTTTATCCTACATTTACATTATATGGAACCTTTATGACAACCAGAGCTAAGAGTCGAACAAAATAAAGTACATATTTTTGCAGAGATAAATAAAAATTGAACTTCATTGTATAAAGGATAACATTACATAAAAAAAAAAAAAAAACACTGACCACGAAAGTGGCTGAAATACAACAATGTTCCATTATGCATTTGTTGTAAATAATATTTCCTCAAAATCAGAGGCGAAATATTATATATATATATATATATATATATATATATATATATATATATATATGTATATATTAGTTTTTGACAAAACATACACACCCAAATGTTCCAAGACGCAGAAGCGACTTAAAAAAAAAGGAGCAAGTTCACTCCCTAAAAAAAGAACAACAAAACTTTCGCTCATTGTTCAATTTTTTCGGGGCTTTACATTGCAATTAAAATTGACGAGAAAACTCTTTAAAATTTGTAAAATATTTGGACACAAGTACAAGTTCTTGGAAATATCATACTGCCATGTAAGAATACAACAGTAACGACCAAAATTTTTTTATTTAATAATTCAGGTAAAACTTTTCCCAACGTTTGAAAAAAAGGAAAAAAAAGAAAGAGAAATCTGAATTAACAATAGGAAAACAATCTGTAAAGTAAGCTATTTTCCGTATAAGAAGGATTTGAATTTACATTACAACAAGTTGAATTAGGAAAGGAAAAAAAAGAAAGAAAAACGAAAGCCCTTGGTATTAAAACGAATGATACTGCTCTTGTACATATCTTACCTTTTTTTCTTTTCCACAACTACAAAGGTCGGTGTAATCCTAGATTAGCCCCTTAACATAAGGAAACATGTTAAGAAAACAATTCTTACTTCATAATATGCAGTATAATCATAGTTAACAGATTTTGCATGGGGAGAACCTTTATCTTCACTTCTTTCATTTCTGTACAATTTTTTTTTAACAATTTTCTGAAAATCAAGCATGGATTCGATAAACATTTTTCCGAAATACAAATTAAACACCATCAGTGTCATCGAAATATTTCTCATATCCCATGTTAATAGAAAAATAGTGAGAAATAAGGTTAGGTTAGATGGCGGTTGCGTGTTTGTTTAAGCACGTTTTTCAAGACTTAAAGAATAGACACAAAAAATTTAGAAATATGGTCCTTCCTGTTCTCCCCTGCTTTTTTCCTGGCCATAGAGCCTTACGGGGGAGTTTATATTGAAGTGTATTTTGTTGAGTTTGTTGATTGAATAAATTGATTGATTGGTAGAAAAAGTGTAAAACGAGTAAAAAAGTAAAGATAAAGGTTCTCCCCATGCAAAATGTGTTAACTATGATTATTCTGCATATTATGAAGTAAGCTGTTTTCTTAACGTGTTTCCTTATGCGAAGGGGCTTATCTAGGCCTATACCCAAAGGTCAATCAATTCGAGATCTGATTCGACTACACCAGCAAATGCAAAAGGCTCACTTCAGAGTCTAATTCTACTAATTACTGTCTTTAAAGTAGCATTTCGGTTGTGATAATTGAATGTTCTTTTCAGTGGTATAAATTAAATTCAATTATTCCGAGCGAATTCAAAGTTATTCCATTTTATAGAGTATGTCTGCTTTTTTCTTGACAAAAAAAGGAGACAAATTCCAGGTCCCCATGTTATAGCTCTGTAAGATAATCCTCTTCTGTCATTCTGAATTGCAAAAAGATCATATAAAAACGAGACATACACCACTTAGAGGCTTATGTCTCTTTTTATCTTCGTGAGGGAATAAGATATGACAATTCTGTCTGCATCATTCGATTTCTCGTGCTTAGTTTACCCATGGCACATACATATTTTCGACCAAAATCGTATATACTGTACTTTTAATTATCGCAGCCGATTTTTAAAAAATTATAATTTTAGCAAATATCATTTGTGGACTTAGTTTTTCAGAACTCAAAAAGGCGGATTGACAGACAATTGTCAACAAAGGAACAAGGAATTAATCTTTTCTTTGGTATTCATTTTATAAATACTGGATCTTGAGAGCTTAGTAGACCAAATCAATGCCTTTCAAATTTACGAGGAAAGAATTTTTTTAATCAAGAAAATACTAGTCTTCCAAAGAATTCCAAAGGTATATTACTATTTTCCGGTATATATAAAAAAAAAAATCTAGATTGGTCACGACTATGGAAAAATTGGATTGGATTCCCCTCCTAGTCCCCTTAATATTTTTCATAAGTCGTCTGGTAATTGAAATTAATAACCCATGAATACAATAATACTTGGGATGGATGGCATTGAGGTGGTAATCAGATACCATAATTAAAAAGGAAAGTTTTTTTGTAAAACTGTGCTCCGCTGGGTTAGTCAAATTTGATGCAGTCATTGCTTAATTAATTAACCGCCTTACTTAATGCTATCAAATTTTCCACATTGTTTAACGCTAATTAACGGATCAGGTCAATTGAACTTAGAACGACAATAGCAAGAGAGTGGTAGTTTTTAACTTAATATATTGTTATTTTGGACTGGATTTTTAGAAAAGTAAGTTTGTTTTCCCTTTGTATAGATCAGGGGCACAAATTTTCAAAAATATTGGGGATCTACATTTTTTGGCGAAATTATCTCTCCCCGCTATTGCCGTACCTGGCTTAGTTCAGAAAGCTCCTTTCCTTTGTATGCGCCTAATTGATGATTAATAAGTCAATCTCTTTTAATGGACAAATCAGCCAAAAAAGAAAGCAAGCCACTATTAAAGAAATTCTGATTTTTTGAAGATAAGTTAATCTATAATATATCTTGAAACTCTTAATTTTTAAATAGGTCGCTCTATAGACATGAAAATTGTATTTTGGGTTTGGTTTGATTTTTGTCGTTTGTAAAACCCCATGCATTAGAATAAGATATCCCAGGCTCTGCACTTACCATGGATACCAATTAGAGGGACAATTGACCCTAGAGTTTGAAAAATACCTTCCCCTTTGTATCTTCATAAAAAAAAAAGGAAAAATCCTTTTCTTAGGCTATGTTCTACGAGCTTGAAATTAAATTGAAGTCATATTGGCAAAAAGATTAAAAAAAATGTCTTTCTTTTCGCTGAGTGAAGCTTGGTCCCCTGGTACTACTGATTAAAATTCACTAATTCTAACAAAGAGACAAGCTAGGATTGACCAACTCCAAATCCCAGTCACAAGGAAGATTTCAAACGGAACCGTAACTTAAACACAGAAAGAAAAAAAAAGAGAGAGAGAGAGAATAAAAAAAGGCGTCAGCAGTTTTTTTTATAGTTCTATCGAAACAATTAAAACATACCTATCTACATAGTTTTAAAATTAGGAACTATAAATTATTCTCAAATATTTGCAGTGATTTAGCAACTAGCAGCGGTTCCTAGCAAAGAGCAATCGACTATTTAGCACCCATGTCACTGAGATAAGTATATTAAAGATCAGGATGTTTGCATGTAACTCAATCCCTTATTTCAATCAACAACCATTCATCTCCGACCCAATTCAGGTGAAACTCAGTTAAATTCACCTCTAACTCAACTTGACCCACATTCAAGTCAACCTCCACAACTCAACCCCATCTAACTAGACTCACTCAACCCCGCTCATATAAACCTCATTAATCTCAACCTTCATTTCACTGACCTGTATAACCCTGTAAGAGGTTTTGCCCTATTTTTAGTTGAGTGGGGTTCAGCTGAAAAGGGTGGATCTAAACACGGTTGAGTTGCAATGGAACCAAGATCAGAAGTTCACAGAGAAACTAAATAACAATTTTTAAGTTGATCTCATCGCCAATGATCCATTAGAAAACTCTTCAAGCCATTCAAGCCTACGAAATACTGAGGAGGGGGTGGGGGGTAATGGGAAGGCAGCTCCTCATACATTTTTCATAAACATGTAGAAATATATAAAATCCTGAAGTTTAATGATACAAATGCCGTTTTCGACAGAAATGACCAATGGATAACGACATAAACATATTGCTGCTTACTTCCAATGCTGGGTTAGATATATATCACATATCAACTTAATTACGACTTAATCAATAACACATCCAACCCTCCATAATTACGATTAGTCATTACAATACAAATGAAAGTTTGCAGCATTCAAGCTATTCAAATTTAAAGTTCTTTTATTATTACAAACAGTATTAACTACTAAGGAGTCAAACAGATTTGGAGTGAAAGTTCAGTAGCTTTATCTTCCTCCGAAGTACAACTAAGTGTTACCTCAAAACCACTATTAGTCACATGTTCTATTTTTACACTATTAAATATCACCCCTAAAAGAATCCTCAGAACCTCCCCCTAAAGGATTAGGCTGTTAGCCCGTCTGTGTCCACAAACTTGTAGGCAGAAGGATTTTCAAACTATTGCTAGATTGCAATTACAGTTTGCAACTGTAGCTTTTATAAATCATTCAATGTATTTTACATATAGTATTTTTTCTTCAATAACTTTTTGTGAATATTCCCATATGCTTAAAATAAAAATCTATTACTATTTTAGTATTCACATATCACACCCCTCAATACTTTTTGGGACGCGGTTCTACTTAATTACAATTTATAATGTTCACAAAATTACAACACGAACATTTTCCTCAATGCTTTTGATCAATAGCCACATTATATGTGGATGTCAGCACCCCATATAATATACATGCTTAAATTAACATCAGGATGTAAAACTGACAAAACTGGAACAAAAAACTTCAAAAACTTTAAAATCATAGCTACACACATCAAATAGTTATCTAGTTCAAAATGCATAATAGACTAATGGTCTTTTTTTTTCTTACAGGAACTCACCCTGACACTTTGCTGGGACATCATGCATCAGAGGAGAAAGCACAAAATAATAGAGCAGGTAGCCAAATAATAAGTCGCTTTAGCAACAACTTAAACCACAACCTTAAGGTTCACGCTTCGTAACAAAACACATTTCAAGCGTTTCCTAATCGCTTTGACTTTAAGTTGTCAATAAGATTACAGATCTTTAAAGACGGTCCCAGCTTCAAACCCATGTATTTCATACACATGTCCGGCGTAAGTAGAAAAAGAGCTCGCCCGTCAATTTCCTGCAAAGAAAAATAAATCAAAACACTAAAGCGAAATACATAAATTCCTTCCCTGAGAAAAAAGTAAAAACATGTTCTAATGACAAACCGTACATTACTAGCCAGTTGGAAAGGCTAATCAGAATTAAAATGAATCTACTCAAGAATGGTAAAACACCCAAAGCTAACTTACTGCGTAAACATATAAAAAAAGAAATACGCAAATCTGCTTCTTCATATTACAAATGTCAAGTCAAGGATTTGTTTTCTACTAGGCCAAAACAATGGTATAATAGAATAAAAAAGTGTGGGAAAACATAATAGTATAGATTTATATTTCCAAGAAGAGTCCTCAGCTACAGCCGAGGATCTGAACAAATTTCTTTCCTTCATATTTCAGAGCCACCCTCCCCTCTCTTTTGGCACTTCTTATGAGTGTGCTCTCTGAATTTCCCCGTTATTTCGCCTCCAGATGTGGAGAAAGAAAAATTAAGAACATTAAAGTGCAGTATTTGTCCGCTAGATATTCCGATTACATTGATTAAAGCCCTTGCTGACAATCTTTCAGAAGTCTTGTCCTTACATTTTAATAAAATTACCTCTACTGGTAAGTTCTCAAATAGTTGGAAATTAGGTTTTACCACTACCGTAAAAAAGAAAGGTAAAAAGTAAGATTTTGATGGTGGCCGGCCCATTGCTCTTAATCCATTTTTTTCCAAGTTATATGAAAGCCTTTTAACAGAGCGGTTGAAAGTAAAGATAATCCCAAATGTTGACCAAAAACAATTCGGAAACTTACGCTCTACATCTTGTTCATCTTATGGACACAATATGTAACACACTTGAAAAACCCAATACCTGGCTCAATGTTATCGCAGTAGACTTGCAAAAACCTTTTGAT
Source organism: Artemia sp. Kazakhstan ARC1039 (assembly GCA_029168905.1). Taxonomy (NCBI): domain Eukaryota; kingdom Metazoa; phylum Arthropoda; class Branchiopoda; order Anostraca; family Artemiidae; genus Artemia; species Artemia sp. Kazakhstan ARC1039. Next base: position 24,319 of record JAQQPU010008384.1, on the reverse strand, counting down.
TTAATTAGCCGCAATACATTGGTAGAAAAACTATCCAATGACTTTCAAGTTGACCCCTATTTAATCAGAATAATTACGTTTTTCCTCTCTAATAGAACGCAAGTCGTCAAATACCCGAATTTTATTTCTTGCAATGATGTACAACCTTGGTGTTGATTTCCCGGATAGATGAAAATTCGTTGATGCTTTAACTGTCTTAGAGACACGTTTCAAAAATTTAAAAAGTAACCCAATGAACATCTTGGAATCGATATAAGACGAAGCTGTTACTAATGGTATGAGAATCAACCCTTTAAAGTCAACGGTTTTAACAATTAATTTCCTTAAAACTCCCCCTTCTTTCTCCTGCCCAATCCCTCTTGAAATGTCTGTTACCATTATGAAATTAATGGGCGTTATAATCTGAAGCGACTTAAAATGGGATTGCCATAGTAATTATATCTTAAAACATACAAATGCCACATTTTCACTCCATAAATTCCTTAAAAAACTTAAATGTCCTAAATCGCACTGTTTGAGGATTTTCCTCTCATTTGTACACACAACCCTCGAGAACGCCTGTCGTGTTTGGCATCTCCATTGACTTGCCGGACAGAATAGAGGCAGTCCAAAAAAGGTGCCTAAGAATTATCTTCAATGAGGGTAAAGTGCCTTATATTTCGCTTCTTCGGAAAGCCAATATAGTCACCCTTAAGGAAAGGAGAGCAAAAATTTCCTTACGTTTTGCCAACAATACCCTTTACCCCTTATCCCTGGTCAATATCCATTCCTTCAACCCCGCCTCTGATGTTCTGCTTCAACAAAAATCCCCCTATATTACCCCAATAAAAGTTTCCACTGAAAGATATAGAAAAACTTTCATCCCTTACATAGTTGATATATTCAATCAGTGAATCTCGTCACTCCTTTTTTTCCTTATAATTTTTTTTCCAGGAGTATAATTTTATTTACACATAATTTACAAAAAACAAACGCCAAGGAACCTTTTGGTTCGTTAGGCCAACTCCAACTTCCAACACATATTTCAATATAAATAAACAAAAACAAAACAATATCCCCCGCCGACGGGCAAACAAAACAACACAGCCAAAAATTCCATTATGACACTACTAAAAAAATCAAAAAATTCAAACAAATTGATGAATATTATTACAAAAATCCCTCAATTTTCCCCGGAAAGTACTTCGGTCATGCTCACGCGCAACCCCAATTGGTAAATGACTCCAGGAGCTCGGCAAAACATGCCGAGCAGAGAACTGTGACCGGGTTATTTCAAAATTCGGGCGCCGAAATGCATCTGCATTTCTTGTATTATAATTGTGAAGATCCACACCAGTTATAAACATGCCATTAAAACATTCTGAGGTAAGGTTATTAATAATATCAAACATTAACATAGATCGATAGAAAAGGAATATACGTGCTAGAGGAAGAATATTCAGTTTCAAATACACATTTCTCACTGAATCTCTCGGTCCATAATTTGCTAAAATCCTAATGGCAGAATTCTGCAAAGCTCTAAGACGTTTCAGATGGGATTGAAAAGTTGAAGACCATACCGAACAACAATATAAAAGGTAACAATGGGCAAGTGAAAAATACAAAAGTCTAAGGACAATTTTAATGTTCATTTTGCAAATTTTGAGCTTTCAATTTTTTGGTCGCATAACTAAATGGTGTTTTTGTTGTAATTATTTTATTCGCTTTCTTATTTTACGAGTTTTCATTGTTTTGATTTTTTTTCTGATCTGGAATTGATTTTTTAATTTTACGAGTTTTAATCTTTTTTGACATTTTTACGCATTTGACATTGACCCTTTTATGATTTGTTTTTGTTGTTGTTTGTTTTTATTTCTTTTTTGTCTATTGACGTTAAAGTGCAAAGTCAGCCAATTTGGGCTTGTGATAACCGTTTTTCAGTAATAAGTCTCGTTTTATCTTATAGCAAAATTTGTAGGGCTGATGCTAGGATTTTTGCCGGAACATCGTTCGTACCAGAAGTACAACTACAATGGAGCAGCTGGATCATACACTTACATGTAAGAAACCACTGGCGGCTTTTTTTTTTTTTTTTTTTTAAATCTGTATACGGAGATGGACTACCCCTCCGCGTGACAAACTGAAAAACAATGGTCTAAAAATACAACTTTTTGATTCTTGACTCCCCCATGCAAAAAGGGGAGTCAAATGCATCAATTACTCTAAGGAATAGGTCAGTATTGACCTACATTGATCGACGGGAATGACAAACTTGTAAAACTATTCAACGTTTTTTTCAATAAAAAAGGAAGATAATACATGAATCTACTTTTAGAAGCTTATTTTCTTCGGTAAGAGCACTACGAGTATTTTTTTTTAAAGATGACATCTTTTTCTTTTAAAGATGTACAAGGAAGGTTTCAGAACAAAATTCTGTTTTCCCATAAAACTCTCATGATATCTCACATACTATCTCATTGATTGAACCGTTCGTCAAAGCTGACGCATCTCAATTTTGCTTTCGAAGCCGGACGTATTTGCTATTTCAAAAATATATACTCTCTCCACAACAAAAATATCACCTTATAGACTATACGTCTGGAGCGACTGGAGCGACAGTTGTAAGACTTAGCTTAATTACTGATCTTTGTGAACAATAGTGAAAAAGAAAAGTAGTGCTGGTGATAAGTCTAGAAAACCGTGGATAACATTGCGTTAATTAAATTCGATTCATAAGAGGCATTCATTATATACAAAAGCACCATAAGTAATAACAAAATTGAACGTGAGATTTACAAGAAATATAATGACGCACTATATAAGTTGTTAAGGAAAGCAAAATCGAATTACTTAACCAAATAAATTGAAGAGGCTAGTGAAAACTCTGTTTGAATGCGGAGAATTTCCCGATCTATTTTCCGTGAGGGAAATTGATCAATACAATGAAATAATCCACTTTTCAGGAGATCACTGACAAAATGGTTAATTATTTTTCCCTAATTGGAACTGAAGTACAAACACCAATCGGATTATAAAATTGATTTTGCCATCTATTTTTCCTAGGTTTGTAGAGCGATTGTTTTTAATAAGGTATTTTCCCAATTCATTTAAAATGCTAGGACTGTGGTTTTGATTGTGCGTTTAACTAAATCCATGTAGCTGAACCCTCGTGCATCTGACACTAGGTGAAACTGAACCCATGTGTAACTGAACTCACGGACAACTGAACACTCATGTAACTAAACCTTCGCGCACCTGAAACCCATTTAACTTTACTTTCATGCAACTGAACCCCTGCGCAAGTCAAACCCATTTAATTGAATCCTCGTTCAACTCTACGCCATGCAACTCCACGGCATTTAACTGAGCCCATATTTAAATTAAGCCCTGTTTGACTCAACTCAACCCAAGGCCAAAGAATAAGCTTTGCTTCTCGATTCGTTCGCAGTTTTAAACTTATATTACCCATTTGGGTAACCCCAAAACTTCTCCAAATCAAAAGAAACTTTCAGGAATGGGTCTATCTCAAAAACCACGGCCACATAAAGTGTTCTTTTTTTGGCTTTATTGCAAACTATGAGCTTTCGGTAGTTTGTGATCTATGAGTTATGGTTAAGGATTTGTAAGGAGGAAATGAAAAACTCTGATTTTATATCCGGTTCCCTAAGCTCTTTCAGTTTGACTTTGATAGTTATATAAAGAATTTTTTTTATGACAATCCACATAGGAGATCAAGCAGGAAATGACATCTACCTTTATGGGGTAGGGGAAATAAAACACTAGTTCCGAAAACCTCGTATGTTTACCCATTTTGCAGCGCCGTTACTTAATATATAATAAAAAGAAGATTTAATTCCCAAGAATTTGTTTCATAATTAATTTTCGTGTTGAAAAGAAATAAATAGTACCTATCATTAACGAATCAGCTTTGTATTTAAAGGAATGTTTTTCACTTCGTGTTTTTTTCAAAACTCTTTTTCTAACTTAAAAAGGTGACTGGGAAGGAGACCGTTCATGACGGGAATTTTAAACACCAGTCTAGGAGTTTTCGATCATGGAGATTTCAGTGGTAGACTTTGGTTGGTTCCAAGCCTTTACACTCAAGAAATGACCCTATATTCTCATTTTGGTACCATTATGCATTTTGTGATGGTATTGTCATGACGGATTTATAAAAACGCGTAAATGTAAATATTAGCTTTCAAATGACCTTAAACATTTTCTATACGATGTTCTAGTGCTGTATTAGCACAGGAGAAATAAAACAAAAAAAGGGAGACTTATCAATGTTTCCAGCTCTTTTTCAAAATTCGCGTAAATGTGTTTCCGCAATTAACTTTTATTATTAAAAAGGAATTTAGATAATAGCTATCATTCCTGAATCAGAATTAACAGCAAGTTTCTCTTTAAAGGAGGATTCAGTTAAACGGCAGTTGAGTTGCACGAGTTTCAGTTGCATGAGGGTTCATTTGAATGGGGTGGAGTTGCACGAGGGTTAATTTGCAACTGGAGTCTGATGCATGAGTACAAGGGTTCAGTTGCAATAAAACCAGCTTTGATTCCACGATTTCATCGTGATAATTATTGTATCTATAGATGTCTTTTACCAATATTACTGAGATATGGTTTGAGAGCAGGATATTCAACTGAACTGGCGCTGCAGTTTTTAACGGCTTTCGTAAATGATGGTTTATATAGTAAACTGAGGACTGCTACCGTGTTTCTGGGCATCTTGAAAGCTTTTGATGCAGTGGTTAATCAAATCTTAATGCGTAAACTTGATAACTGTGCGGTGAACAGAAGGTGATTAAAATTTCTTAACGAAATATTTTTGGCGGTCTCTGGTGCATACGAAGAAACCAATGTTAATACCGAGACTTCCGAAACTAGTAAAGCGCAAGTATTATTCGAAGATGATGTATTTTTTACTTTGATTGTACGTCTGATCTAGACTTGTTGAATTCACTATCAGTGGATATAAAATACCAAAAAAAGGTTGCGAGTCAACAAGCTAAAACTCGATTGTAAAAGTCAACGCTTGCTATATTTATTTGGTCTACAATACTATCCTTGGTCAAAGGATTTAAATGTTGAAGACGAAGCTGTCACCCGTGGGAATTCATTGACATATCCAGTGGTTACTTGAGATGAAATATCTTGTTTCTCTGAGTATACTGAGTGTATTCGTTCAAAGATGGCAAAAAATATTTGTGCTTTATGAAAATGGAAGCATTTTTTACTACAGTGCTTTTTCATGTGATAATATTTTTCATTTGTTCATCACTGCCTGTTGTTTTCTTGTTCTATTTGGTCGTGTACTTTTACTGTCCATCTTAAACCATAGCGTGCTCAGCAAAATTCGTCAATATGTATTATAAATAATTATAATTCCCAGGTTTCGGATTGATAGACACATTTCTGGTTATGCTACTAGCTTCTCTTTTCATTAGATAGCGCAATAGCGCTGCCTGAGTACAGAGCGAAGTGGACTCTATGTAATGTCTTTTATTTATTTTCTAATTTCTTTTCACCAAGCGACTTCGTATGGAAGGAGTTGTGGTAGTAACTTCCGAGGGGCTCATTCCATGGGAAATTGAGAGTTCTAGTGCTCTTTTTAAGAGTCAAAAGCGAATGAAGGGCAACTAGTCCCCTCCCACACCCATTTTCGCTACCCTCCCCCAAAATTGTCCGATCAAAATTTTCAGATAGCATTTTATTCAGCATAGATCAAAGGTCCAATAACTATGCCTCTGGCGACATGACTCTCCGCAGCCCTTGGGTGAGGGCTAGAGGTTATGCAATTCGCCACTTGTTTACATATAGGATTTGTTATTGGGAAAGGGAGGGGGGCATGTTAGATCTTGGATCTCCAAAAAAGCCAAAGGTATTAAGGCAAAACTTTCCGGGAATGTTGAGGGAACTGTTGGAATACATCAAAACACACTAAGTGCATGCAGGTTGTCAAAAAGGCTTATCAGAAATACCTCAGGAACAATTAGGGTATTATATTGAAACTTACAAGAAATGATGAGAGGAATCTTCAACTGACCAAAAGGCAATATGCGCATACTGCTGCTGCTACTACTACTACAGCTACTGCTACTGCTACTACTACTACTACAGCTACTGCTACTACTACTACTACTACTTAAGGTGACACTTTAAGGGAAAATTGAGGAGGAAGTTGATGTGCAGCAAAACATAATATATGCATGCAGGTTGACAAAAGGGGGTTTGAGCAATAGGAGCGGCATTTAGTATTAAGTTGGAACTTTCTGGCATGTTGAAAGGGATTCTGAAGAAACCAAAATGCATTATGTGGAACATACTACTACTACTTCTACTGATACTAGTACAACGGTAATTACTACTACTATTAAGGCTAATGGTCAAAGAGTATGGGTAACTTATAAGAGTAGGAACTGGCGCTAGTGTCAACAACTAAAACTATCAACGCTATCTTGCGTTTGGCGACACTTGACCTTTTTTTAGTGTAATAATAAGTGTTTGATCTCAGCTCGTGACAAAAAAAAACTACATCTTGAACAATTCTAAGTGTTGCCAAACGCTAGATGGCATTGATAGTTTTTTTTTTTTTTTTTATCGATACTAGCTCCAGTTTCCAATCTTATAAGTTACTCATACCCTTTGGTACTCTATGGTATTAAGCTGAAACTTTCAGGGAATGTCGAGGGGGATTTTGAACTAACAAAAAGGCGCTGCATGCATACTACTACTACATCTACTACTACTGCTACTACGACTACTATTACTAAGACTAAGGGTATTAAGGTGATACTTTCGGGGAATATTGAGAAGAAAGTTGAACTATAACAATACTCGTTGATAAATGGGAGTATTTACAGCATTTCGAGAACGGCACAGAGCATTAACTTGAAACTTTTTGGCATGTTGAAGGGGATGCTGAACTAACTTAAATGTATTATGGGCAAATTCTACTACTACAACTTTAACTGTTATTACTCCTACTTCTTCTACTGAGGCTAAGGAGACTAAGGTGGAAATTTTCAGAGAACGATGAGAGAGATGTTAAAACTAAATGAAAATACACTATGTGCATGCTGATTATCAAATGGGCGCATCAGCAGTATCCGAGGACCGGCTGAAAGTATTAAGTTGAAACTCTCAGGGCATTTTAAGGGGGGAGGGGAAAGGAACTAACCAATATACAAAGAAAAAGGCACTATATGCATGTAACTATTACCACTACTACTCCTACGGTTACTGATGCTACTAACGAGTGGCCCAGTGCTATTGCGCTGCCTACGGTAAAAACAATACTGCGAGCCTGCCAGTCTTGGAAAACTATTTAAACCTAAATTTTGTTATGAAACCAGAAGCCTGAGTGTAGGAAACGACTATTACCGTCTATATTCCACCTACCCAGAACATCAGTCACGACAAATCACTGAGTCTTATTTTGAAAATGTATATCTAATATAATTTAGCATAATACTTCAACCTAGATTTAATTGCAAGTCTTTAAAAGGGTTATTTCCTACTTTTGTTTGCACTTTTATCTCAGCTTAAAAGGACTCTCTTAACAGAGGATTTAAATATATATATTTTACTTGCAGACAACATTTTAACAGAACAAGTTACAGATATTAGATTCTTGGACTTACGTGTTGTTTAAAACTCGTCATGCAAGGGGCGAGATTTGAATCCAAAGAGGAGAAGTAGTTAAGGACGTTCGACACTGACCATTGTTCAGGATCTACAGGAAAATCTGACATAGCTGTTGTTGATGTTGGACTACAACCAGATCCTTAAAAGAAAAGTCAACATTCAGAGAAAGATAGAGATGAAAGAGAGAGAGAGAGAGAGAGAGAGAGAGAGGAAGGGAGAAGAGAGAGAGAGAGAGAGGGAGGGAGAGAAAAAGAGAGAGACATCAGTCTCAAATTTGAAGTCGACAAGTTCAGAAATTCTTATATCTTAATTTAATCATTAGGAGAAGAGAGCATGCGTGCGAGGGCACGGGTCCAACAGATTGATTTAAGACCCTTCAAACTTAAAGATTAAAAACTATTGTACAACATTAAATTCAACAAGGTACAACATGTCCACTTTAAACGCAAATGTGCAGAGGGGGAGGCATGGACCCTTCAATAATGTAGATTGAAAATCCTTATATATACCTGATTTCAACAAGATGCAACATGTCGACCCGTCTAAAAAAATATGACAAAAATGGATGGGTAAGGGATCAAAAAAGTGCGTTGAGAGGCAGAGGAGATTTAGGCCCATCTTTCAATGATTTTGATTAAAAATCCTTCGTTGAAACTAGTTAAGCATGATTTAACGTGTCCACCTTTCTATTAAAACAGATGAAAGGAATTAGAGGGGGAAAGGGCTTCAACGAACCAACCATACAGATTCTAAATAACGGGACTGGAAGGAGGACAATTAAAAATGCCTCACTTTAAGCCCTTGGATCATACATTTTCTTAAAGGATCGCTTGACTTGTATGACAATCCTTGTTACACACGTGTTTACACGAGAAGGGGGCAGTAGCCAAACTCTTGGTTGCACAATTTTTGGTCGTTTGAAGCCTGATTTGCATATTTAACTTAATATATCTAACTATTCATATATATTAGTACCTGTTGTGTGTTGGTTTGCTATGATTGTTTATTTAATTTCTGTTCGTTTTGAGTTTGAATTATTATAGGAATTTATTCCTGATGATCTTAAGTTTAATATGGCTTATACTTTTCTATGAAAAATAAACTTTCCTCTTTTCGGAAAGTTTAAAAAAAATTAATTTCTCTTCGTTTATGATTGCAATGTATTTAGTTAACTATAACCCATATCATAGGGGGTAGAGACTTGCATGATTTATCTCATTCTCAGAGAGGTACTCAGGGGGGGGGGGGGGGCTAGTTGCCTTTCGATTACTTTTGAATTTTAAGGAGCGAACTAGAAATACAATTTTCGATCAAATCAGCCCCCTCCAAAGTTTATACGACCATCCTTGTCCCCAGGTTCAGGTGTGTGTGTGTGTGTGGGGGGGGGGGGATGTCAACCTTCAATCAAAAGAGCCCTCTCTGAAATTTATACAATTTCTATCAGATGCATTTGGCGAAAAGAGGGCGTAAAGGAGGGGAGTGGGACTAGTTGCTCACCGACCACTTTTAACTCTTAAAAAAGAAAAATTAGAACATCCAATTTACAATGAAATGGGCCTCCTCCAAAGTTCATACTACCACTCCTTCAATAAAAACCTTATACACGTCCGGGTTATAACTTACAACCCTTGCCCATGGATTCAAGGAGGTTGCGTTAACCCCGGAGGCGTTTTTATATGATCTTTGGACAATTTTTAACAAAAAAATTTTGCTCTCCGAACACTTTTGACTCTTAAAAAAGACACTAAACTTCCGATTTCCAATCAAATAAGCCCCCTCCGAAGCTTATTAGACCCCCCTCTATACAAAGTGCCTCTAGGAAAAAACAAATAAAATATAATGAACATTAAGCCTTATGGCCTTTACTATAAGCAACGGTATAGCGTTGCCTCAGATATGTAATTTATTTTCAAGAAAGGCTTCTTCATTCCTTTCAAATACACAGCAAACAAGTAGTCTAAATAAAACTTCCAATTTATGATATTTACTACATTGTCGGTAAGGCAGAAATGATGCTCTAGAAGCCTTGAGGGATGCCAACATCACAATTATTTGCGCTAGATTTCCCTGACATAAAACATTTGTGACATAAGGTCATTTTGTCATTTTTTGACAGCTTTTGTGACATAATGTAAACATTATAAAGAGTTTATTAAAAAAGACAAAGATCTTAGTTTGAAAAAAGAACTTCTTTCAAATATTCAGAAAAAAATTGGCTAAACCTAACTGAATTTAAGCAGTCTATTTCATATTAGCAACAAAAATTAGGATTAAAGAAAAAACAAGAAACAAACAAACCTCGCACTGAATCGTCGACTGAAGAACGGGACGATGGTGGGGAGCAAGAACTACTTTCTAATATTCTAGCTTGAACTTTTATTTCCGAAATTAAGCTCTGATCATCTGTAAAATAAATTGAAAAGATAAGAAACAGATAAAAAGGAGAGAAACAC
>JAQQPU010008383.1:3402-35813 GCA_029168905.1 Artemia sp. Kazakhstan ARC1039 | reverse complement strand
TTAAAATAAAACAAGTTCTTACTAAGCCAAATTTAATGAATGTATGTTTTTAAAGAAAATATTTAATATGGTCCACTAAGCCTCCTTTAGAGCCCGTGGTTTGCATTTATGAAATTCACATGTATTGTGTATTATATTTTAAAAAAACCTCTTTTCCACACCATCCAAGAGATAAAGATCACGTACGTTTTTTTTAGAGGTTTCGGCAGTTTCTTTTATTCGTTAAGATTAGTCAAATATTACTTGTAAATAGTACAAGCAAGTGGGAAACTAGTAGCTAACTTACTAGTTGGTTACTATAGCCACTAATCCTCTCTTTGATTTTTATTAATTGTATTTACTCAAATTTAATATATATACATTTTGAAAAAGTATTGAGTATCTTCCGCTAAGTTTCCCAGGGCCCAAGTTTTCCCATATGAATATTTTAAATAATTTAAATAAAACACGTTACAATCAGTGTAATTTTAATAAGACTTTCCAGTGTTCGAACTTTTTCAGATATTTTAAATGGCGGATCCGTAATATAGACCAAAATATTTTGAGCCTTATAGCAGTAAGATATTTGAATGTGTATTAAAAGTCCTGTTCACTAAAAAAACATTGGGTATCATCCATGGGTGCCCTTATGGGGGCAGAGGGGGCTCCAGCCCTCCCCCCCCCCTGGCTGAATGATGCTGCCTTATATTTTATATTTTTATTTTGATATTTCTATTATACAGCATTGGAAGTTACGATTAGACCAGGTAAGCCCCCCCCCCCCTCCTGAAATTCAGCTTCTGTGCGCCCAAGGTATCATCCACTAATCATAAATTGCCCATTTAGCAGTAACCCCATTTAGCAGTAATAAAAATTATCATTGTCAGCAGCAATTCTTATTAATGATTATGATCTTATTATATTATTATCATATTATAATAATTATTAATAATTAATAATGTTAGCAGCAATACATTAATTCTTATTAATGTATCTTAAACGTTGTAGTTGATTTACCTTAAAAGGTATACAGAAAATTTTGTCATACCTATAATACTGACTACTTGATTTTCATTGATGATTGATGGGAATGCATGGTTGTGTTCTTACAAAATACAAAATAATTCTTAAGAATCAGGGAAGGCTTTTAAAAACTATAAAATACTTTTTAAAAAACACAAATGTTTTTACAAAATTGTTCATACAAAATAACTTATAAAAATACATCCACTAAGGCTACATCTTCTTTTTTAAGAAAATGAAAACAAATTCTTAAACAAGCTTCTTTTGGCTACTAAACGCCCTTTTTCACATTCAGAATATATTGTACAAAATACACAATAAAATATTCACATACAATTCAAGACAAAATACTTAATTTGATTGGCTTGTGGAAAGTGCAAGTACTCGAGATAACTGTCCCCTGCAGTTTAAGGCCTGATGGTTGGCTGGTACCGATACGGCTGTTCCTCCTCGCTCAAGCTCTCTTCTGCACAAGTTTAAAATAAACGTAATAAACACAAAGTAAATCCACAAAATACAAAATAGTTAATACAAAATAGTTTTTACAAAACAAACAAAAATTCATATAAATACAAATAGCACTTACAAAAGTAGATCTAGCTCTTACGGAATATATAACAGATCTAACAACATCCAAAATAGTTCTTACAAAACAAAAATAATAATTATAAAATACAAAATAGTTCTTATAATTACAAAATACCTCATACAAAATCCAAATAATGCTCTCAATGAAAATAGAATAGTTCTTAAAAGATACAAAATAGTTACAAAAATGCAAAATGATTCTTAGAAATACAAATAGTACTTACAAAAGTAGATCTAGCTCTTACAGGATATATAAAAGATCTAACAACATCCAAAATAGTTCTTAGAAAACGAAAATAGTTAATATAAAATACAATTTAGTTCTTACAATTAAAAAATATCATAGGCAGCGCGCTAGCGCTGCCTAAGTAAAGAACGATGTGGGCACAATGTGTTTTTTTTTTCTCCATACCCGGGCACTTCGTATCGAAGGAGTCGTCAGTCGAAGGGCTCTTTCGATTAGAAATTGGAGTGGATAGTGCCCTTTTTAATAGTCGAAAGTGAAAGGAGGGCAACTATCCCCCCCACGCCCATCATTCCCCCAAACACATCCAATCAAAATTTTGAGATAGCCATTTTGTTCAGCGTAGTTGATTTCTAGATAGAAAATATGTTTTTGAGGAGGACATTCCCCACAACCCTCAGGGCAATGGTTTTAAGTTATGCCCTGGGGGCATATAAGGTTTTTATAGAAGGCGTTGTCGTAGAAACTTCAAAACATGCTCATTAAATTGCAAATTCAAAGGTCTAGTGACCTTTTTAATAGTCGAAAGTGAATGGAGGGCAACTAGGCCCCCCCAAACGCCCATCGTTCCCCCATACACTACCAATCAAAATTTTGAGATAGCCACTTTGTTCAGCGTAGTTGATTTCCAGACAGAAATATGTTTCTGAGGAGGAGACTCCCCCACAACCCTCAGGGCAAGGGTTTTAAGTTATGCCCTGGGGGCATATAAGGTTTTTATAGAAGGCGTTGTTTTAGAAGCTTCAAAAAATGCTCATTCGATTGTAATTGGAAAGGCCTAGTGCCCTTTTCAATAGCCAAAAGTGATTGGAGGGTAACTAGCCCCCCCCCCCACGCCCATCATTCCCCCAAACCCATCCAATCAAAATTTTGAGATAGCCATTTTGTTGAGCGTAGTTGATTTCCAGAGAGAAAATATGTTTTTGAGGAGGATACTCCCCCACAACCCTCAGAGCAAGGGTTTTAAGTATTGCCCTGGGGGCATATAACGTTTTTACAGAAGGTGTTGTCGTAGAAACTTAAAAAAAAGGTTATTCGATTGGATATTCAAAGGGCTAGTGCCCTTTTCAGTAGTTGAAAGTGATTGAAGGGTAACTAGCCCCCCCCCCCACGTCCATCATTCCCCCAAATACAGCCAATCAAAATCTTGAGATAGCCATTTTGTTCAGCGTAGTTGATTTCCAGATAGAAAATATGTTTTTGAGGAGGATACTCTTCCACAACCCTCAGGGCAAGGGTTATAAGTTATGCCTTGGGGGCATATTAGGTTTTTATAGAAATCTTTGTCGTAGAAACTTGAAAAAGGGCACATTCGATTTGAAATTCAAAGGGCTAGTACCTTTTTAATAATCGAAAGTGATTAGTGATATTTTTTGTTGTTGATGTTGTTTAGACCAGGGCACTTCGTATCGAAGGAGTTGTCGTGGCAACTTCGAAAGGGGCTCATTCGATTGAAAATAGAAAATGCTGATGTCCTTTTTAATAGTCGAAAGTGATTGGAGGGCAACTAGTCCCCCTTCCACTCCCACCCTCCCATTTGCCCATTATGTTTAAAAACTAGATGTTGCCTTAAGATTAAATCAAAATGCACTGCGATATTGCTAATTCCAAATAAGGCATCTCAGCAGTATCCCAAGCACGACTGAGAGTATTATGTTCAAACTTTTGGGGCTACTTCTTCTCTTAAAATTTAACCAAACCAAAATAGCGTATGTGTATCTATGCTATCAAGCAAAGTAAACAGATTTTTTTACGAATGGTATCAAGTTTTCCATTTCAGGTCAACTAGAGGAGGTATGAAACTAAGTTAAACAGTACTATTTGTGTCCAGATTTTTAAAAGGGTGTATGCTGTTAAAAATTGCTGAAAATTTTGCTCCAGCATACAAATAGAAGGCCAAACTATAAAGTCTTAAAAACAAAAAGATTTAAAGTGTTATTTTCTTTTTCCTTGAGAAGACTATGTCAATATAAAACGAACAGAAATTAATTAAAAAACTTTTTCCACAAAATAAGTTTTTCAAAGAAAAGTAAAGAACTCCATTAAACATAAAATGAGCAACAATAAAATCAAATAATCTACCAAGCGTGAAACTACCACATATCAACATTGATTAATAAATGAAACCCAAAACAAACAGAAATTACAATAAATAACCGAGTCAAACTCAATACGAGCAGAAATTAACATAAGTTGGCGCAAAACCCCTATACCCTCCCAAGGCCAGAACAAAATTTGCACTTTACTGAAAAAATACAAATGAATGTGCATTGTCAGTTTAATATACATATACTGATATTTAGTAATCAAAATGTTAATATTATTTGATTTATTAAATTTATAAATGTAAAAACATTTATATTTTTTTCAGTAAAGTGCAAATTTTGTTGCACTTTATTATTGTTGCAACTTATGTTTTAATGTTTCGCAATTATTACGGCATTACAAAACTCCCTGAAAAAAAGAAATAGTACAGTGCTAGTGACCATTACATTAAATCTATCTATATGTGCATGGGCACCCTTAATATGAATTTTTGAGGGAGGCTTACTTCGTCTAATCGGCATTTCTAATGCTGTGTAATAGAAATCTCAAAACCAAATATAACGATATAAGGCGGCATCATTCAGCCAGGAAGGGCTGGAGCCCTTTTCTGCCCCCCCCATATGGATGCTCATGTATATGTGTCTTTTTACAATGTCTTGCAAAAAATCTATGACAGGATAGAAAAAAAAAATATGAAATGCCCAAGTCTTCAACATTGCTGCTTAACGGTAAACCAACAGATTATTTTTTCCAAAGGAGCTTCCACTGCGAAAAGCTTTCGTGGATCGAAGAGGAACAATTTGTTACCCCCTCGCTTTGCACTAACGTATAATTTGAGTCCCAATGTCCCCTCCCTATTCCTTTCCCAGCAACTATTGAACGCCTCAGAGGTACTGGTGCATTATGCGGACACCTCTATATACTGTATTTGGAATGTCAAACGGGAATGCTAATGAAATATAATAAAGTAGGATGAATATATAATAGTTTAGAAACAAATTGGTTCTATATATTTTCACATTAGGGAGGTGGGTGGGTAAAGCATAGCATATATTAAATACGTAACCTAACTTAACCTAACCTAACCTAGGTACCTCCCCCCCCCCCCAAAACCCCAAAAAACAACAGTTTAAATATCGTAGACGCAATGAAAACCACGCAGTGCATTCTATTTCTCTATTGAAATACCCGTTTGGCAGGTTTTGTCTCTCGTTTTCTTGATGTCATTCCACATACAGTATATTGCGGTGTCCGCATAATGCACCAGTACCCCCTCAACTCCATTCACGAGATATTGCAGGCAATGTGAAGACTAAGGTCCACAAAGTGTCTTTTGATTTATTCAGGTACATGATTCATTTCCAGAATATACCCTTGGGAGACTCTGAGAACCTATGCCTGGTGAATAAGACCTTCTAGCTGATCCGACACCCCAGACCAAACATGGCTGCCTATCGTGCTAAAACTAATCTGTGAGCAATGTACAGTTTACATAATTTATGGCCATTATCTATTGGTCTCTGGGGATGACGTAGATCCCAGAGGTTTTATTATTGAACTTTTTGACGCTTCTGAACAAAATGGGATCTCAAGACTTTGATCCAATGCAACAGGAGTTTCAAGATGGATGAGTAGCAGAAAAGAGTACAAGAGAAGGACTGCTTGCCCTCCAATGTATTTTGGCCCTTAAAAAGCACGATAAATTTTAGTTTTCAAACGAATGAGTTCAATCCCAAGTTTTATAATCACGCCATCCATACAAACTGGCTAAGAAAAGTTTTTGGCCCTTTTGCACTTTGTCTTGGGGGAGAGTTGGACCTTGTCCCCAATTCATTGTGGGGAGATGCGGGAGCCGCTATGTTATTTCTATTTATCTTTCCGTGTTGCCCCCACGCCCACATATAATTTGAAAAATATATTTTTTGTGTATTCGGTAAAAACTTAAAACTTTTTAAACTCTTGCTCTTCCCCTCTACATTGCTCCTTCCTCTCTCCTTAATGCACCCTCCATTTCCAAAAATTGACGTCCCTACTCTCAACATCTTCCCTTCCCGCGGGCAAATGTTCCAGTCAACGTGCAAGAAAACATGCATAAAAAAAAACACCTTATGAATTAGTAATTACGACCCTCATGTTAATGTTATTTCAAAACAGTGGCAAGTAAAAGGAAAATTAATAAGGAAGAAGCTGTCTGATATACTGCCAACTGGAAAAAATTTCAAGTTTATCACGATCTTGGACCATGGCTGACGGGCGACGCGAATAAGTTTGCCTTGCTTGATTCCAGTTTTTGATTTTGAAGGTCAAGTTCAGTATTGGAGAAAGAACCAGTAATAGAACACAGTATTAAACATTACTGGTTTGCTACTCTGTAAAAGGTCGTTGTCTGTCTTTGAATTCTTCCCTAATCAGAGAACATTCTAGACTCAACGGCAGAACATATTTTTCCGCTAATAATAACATTAAGATAGAAATTAAAAATTTGAAACACTTAGGCCTAACAGGGAAAGAAAAATGGAGAGAGCGCCAGCTCAATTTTAGATTTCCCTCAATATTTTTACCGGTAACAGATTTCACGAGGCTAGCAAAATTCTGCAAATCCCACAATAAAAATTTTACAGTTTGAAATTATAATTCCCTGTCTTACACAGGACCGTATTTAGGGAGAGGGGGTATCCAGTTTGACCCCCTCAAAATTTTTATCTAACTTACAAAAGTAACAAAACTACACGTAACGAAATTTTGATGTGTATTGCAACGTTTTTTTCCTTTTTTTCAAGTACAGTTTCTGTTTATAGAAACACCAAAACATCCAGCTAATATTCCAGAATGTCTATGAAAGTAATTTTTTTCCGCTTCTGAGATGTACACTAAAAAAAATTTGGCAGACTTTGATCGGTCAATTAACCTGGATCACGAACACATTTCAAGGGGTAAAAGTAGATTTGGCTTAATTTTTTTCGTAACGTTTATATGACGTAACGAGCTAATTGACAACCAAGCCAGCCATTCATATCTTTGAATTTTTCGCTCTTCCCTTGAAATCTTCTCTGTTAAGAAAATTTCCTAATATTGATCATCTTGTAACATTTATAAACCTATATTAATAGAAAAATATATTTGAATAGTGGTATAGGTGTAACAAAAAAGATCCGAAAATTTTTTGCAAGAAAGTTGAATCTAAGATTTTTCCTAGACAGTAGGAACAAATTTTGGTTATTATATATTTTATAATTATTTAAAGACTTTTAAGACACCATACCCTTCAATGGGCATATAATCACCACATCACCATGATTGTCAGGAAGTCTTAACAAGTGTTCATATCAATAACTCCCCACGATTTTGTTTCTAGTCGCATAAATTCTACACCTTTATTAGTAGAAGGTAAAAAATTATTTTTAGCTTTTCCTGCATTTGAAGATAAGGTATGCTCTAAAAAAAAAACAAATTTTGTTTAATATTTATATTTTGCTCTTTACAATCTTTGGTAATTTTTTTCTGATGACCTATTCTCACTTAATAAAGACCATGTAGGCCATAATAACCCCCCCTCCCCAAAAAAAACCCCAAAGCCATAAAAAACTATATTAATGAAACAAAATATGTAATTAAAACACATTAAGACCATAGAAATTGAATAATGAGAACCACGAAAACGATATAATAATAAAAATAGACTACACAAAACTATAAAAAAACCATAAGACATACTAATAAAAACCATATTGAAACCAACAAAAACATCGAAGACCAAGGAAAAACTATACAAAATATACTACTACTACTACTAACAAATCACCGCAGCACCAAGCCACCTGAGGCCAACACAGCTACGCACGCTCCTCATCCATCCCAATCTATTCAAAGCCTCCCTTTTCACACCCGCCCACGAAGTTCCCATTTCCTTTAAATCTTTCTTTATGACGTCCTCCCACCCCAGACGAGGACGACCTGCTTTCCATTCAGCCCTAGACGGTTGGCCGAAAAGAACAATCTTCGGCAATCTGTTATCTTTCAGCCACACAACGTGCCCTAGCCACTTTCTTTCATTATAGCCATAGAGAGCGATATTGAACCACATTTTCAAGGATCATTTAAACACAACCAATTCTTTCTTCTGTTTACAACTAATATCACTGATATGTAGTGTTTCGAATTTTTCACTGACCATTTCCCATGTCAATCTAAGGTACATTCTAAGAAACCATTATCATTAACAAGGATCAGGTACGTATACAGGAGGGGGGGGCATATTTCGGGTTTGTCTGGGCACTTATTTCTGGCCAGGCAAATATATATTTTTGGCCCCCCCCCTCAGAAAAAATTCCAGCGTTCATGCCTTCCATGGATTAGCAAAAGTTGCTTGGGCACCATGAATTAGAAGCAGTTGTTTTAGCATCGAAGATTACCACTAATCCACAAAATTGTCAATATGCCATCAATTTAACAAATCAGCTACCTTCGCCATTATTTCTCTCATAGCGGTCGTATATTTATGAAACTCTATTGTTTTTGCCAATTGGCAAACCCGACAAGTTCAAAAGTGATTAAACGAAGAACATAAGGCTGTTTAAGTAATTCAAAAGACAGGAAACAACTTTTTTGCCAAATTTCGATCTGCGCCTCAACTACTAAAGTACCATGGACATCAAAATAAATGCATTAAAAAATATTTTTAAATAAAAATACATTTAACTATACATTTTAAAAATAATCCCCTCCCTCGGACTGTCTTAGATATATTCATGCATGGGAGCCACCATCTCCTAGGAATCTTCTTTCGGCTGAAACAAAATTAGGAAGTTTATAGGGGGTACCATATTTACGTCAGATTTACCAGATTGATTAGTGATAGTCAATCGGCAAAACTGATTAATTAAATTTGACAATGCTTTCCATCCCTAAAAATTTAAACATTAACATTATGTTGATCATGTTGATTTGAAGAATAGGAAAGTAAGTCTGCGAACCACGATCAGACTGGAGGAAGCTACAGTTATGATACTGGTCAAGTATGACTCTGAAGCATGGGCGATCCAAAAAATGAAGAGGATTTACTAGAGGTTTTCCAGGGAAATTGCCTACGGATTATTTTGGGTACTCGATTGTCTGACCGTATCTCCAACAGTAAGCTGTACGAAAAACGTAGGTCAATCTCGCTCTCCGGGGCTATAATGAAAGAAAGGTCGAGAAGGTTGTGACACGTTCTGCGTATAAACGATGACAAATTGCCCAAAAACGTCCCCAAACGGGATGGGAGAATATCATAAGGTAATATTTAAGAGAAATTGGAACTTCTTGAAAGGGTGTAAATAGGAAGGTTTTGAATATATTGAGATGGAGAAAGAAAGAGCGTAGCTGTGTCGGCCTCGGGTAGCTTGGTGCTGCAGTGAGTTGTTAGTAGCAGTAGTGATATGTTGGTTCTCGAAGAAAACTAAACCTTCAAAGGAAAGCAATGTCTTCTTAAGTTATTTGGTGCCATATATTTTGGCTTATTTGTTGGTTATGTTTCAACCATGTTTTTTTTTTTTTTTTAACTGGCACCGGCTACCACTGTAAACTGCACAACTGCATATGGAGAGTTTTTCATCAAAGATCGAATTCTCGATCGTTCTATTTTTAAGACATATATTTTTGCAGGCTTCCACTTTAAGGATTCAAAAATCTCATTTTTACTGTCCTTAGAACATTAAAATTAATACACACTATCAATTGGAACAACCCATTTTCTCTTAACTTATTGGATAATTATGTGCAATACTTTCTTGAATATATCAAGATTTTTATTTTGGTTGATTCAAAATAATAAAGTTTTTAGGACAGTACCACATTTTCGTCAGTGTTGCCAAGTTGAGCCATGAAAGTAAATGAGTGAAACTGATTAGTTAAACTTCACAACACCTTTCCTCCCAAAAAACTTCACCTTTCAAGGAAAGCTACACCTTCCTAAGCTGTTTGGCGTCGTTTGTATTTGGGGCCATGTGTGGTGCCGTACCATGTGTGGTGCCATATTAGCAAATTTTCATCGACATTAATTTTGTTAATTTGAGTGGTAGCATGTGGTAGCAGTGGTAGCATGAGCTTACTTGGGCAAAACAGTAGATTATTTACATTTATATCTAAGATAAAATATATTTTAACCAAACAAAAACAACTCAATAACACAATCACAACCTCACCAAATCTCTATGGTCTGTAAACACAAAGTCATAAAAACTATATTGATAAAAAAAAGAACATATAATTAAAATATATTGAGACCAGACAAACTGATTAATGAGGAAACTACGAAAACAATATTATAATAAAAAAGACTACACGGAACTATACAAAAACCAAAAGATATACTAATAAAAACCATATTGAAACCAACAAAAACATCGAAAACTATGGATAAACTATACAAAAACCATAAGGATCATTTAAACACAACCATTTTTTTTTTTTTTTACAACGCGCAAAAAATAGGCTGGAATAGAGGGTTCGAGATTCCTGGAGTCGCAAAGGCTCCGTGGCCCCTAAAAGAGGGGGGTTGTGTTGTTCCCTACTTGGAATGTTCCAAGCAGAGATGGAATTCTTAAGACAATTTGCATCACTCTGCAATTTAACATCAAACAATTTAATCAATTTAAACTATTTAATATCAAAGCAGCATACAATTGAATTTTAAAAGGTTTTAAACGGCAATCCTAACAGTGTGATAGTTATGTACAGTACTTTTTTTGAAATTCACCAATAAGATAACATCATCATCAGCATTTTTTTAGGAAAGCAAATGCTAATTACCTCATTTTCAAACTGTATTTTCGAATGTCAAGAAATTTCAGTGCAAAATTCAATACGAAGAATTAAATGTTACTGACTTCTCATGATTGAATGCGTCAGATGTCATTCAACTTACTAAAAGGAGCAAACCAGAAAGGTGAACGATCTTTCAAGGAGCAGAAATCGACCATGAGTCTCCTTACTCGCTCCTGTGTGCCGCCTCCCCCCTTTGTCAAAACAAAATAGTGACTTTGACAAATGTGAACGCGAAATGGAGATGAAAACAACCCCATTTAGTCGAAGGGTTTTTATACTCCCCCTCATTATTTCTCAAAAGAGTAAAAGTAGAGCAACGAGTTTCATACCCAGGGTTACAAATACGGGCGTTAATTTTGTGCGATAATGATTTGTTTCAAATATAAACCTCAAGGTCTTGATTTCAAACGAAACAGTGCTCGCAGAATTATATAGCAGTGTTAAGCATGAAATATGTAAGTTTTTGTATCTTTTTTTTATCAACGTGATTTGTTAAGGCATAAATTTTGGGAAAGTGGTAAGAATTGGATCTTCCGCGATTTAAAATTGAGAGGTAGGGAAAAAAGGTAAATTTTTGATTAAATTATCGATTCTATTATTTGATTTGATTGTCGATCCGAGTATTCGATTCTATTATTGTTTCTTTTATTCGATTTCATTTTCGATTCATGAAAAATATGTAAGTTTTCGCATTTTTTTTTTATCAGCGTCCTTTTTTTTTATCAAAAATAGACTATAATATTGGAAAAATACAAAATCATTTTTTAATGCATATTTTAATTCTTCTTCTTTTCTTTCTTTTATCCAGCGGTATTTGGTCCTCCTTTCTGCGCTTCCTCTTCTTTTTGTTTTCTTAATAATAGTTTGGTGATACTTTACGTAATGGATAGAATCAAACCGGTTATTGTTTCCTTTTCGTACTCCTGAAAGAAAAAAAAAATCAATCCTGTCTCTTTCTTCTTTTTTTTATCTAAGACTCCTTGCTTATTTGTAGTCTAATTTGTCCCTGTTTCTCTATTATTGCTTCATTTTACTACCTATCTATCTCACCTCTTACTCGACGTTCCATAGCTTTCCACTTTTATAATTCCTCCTATACATAATTTTTTCTCTCCTAGTACATTTTATCTACCTTTTTCCTATTTTTTTTTTTTTTTTCATTCATACGATTTTCCATCCATTAATTTACCATACAACAATTTCAAAATTCTCATTCTTTGTTAAGCGTCCTTTGTTAAGGGCATAGATTATGGGAAAGTGGTAAGAATCGAATCTTCCACTATTTAAAATAGAAAGCTAAGAAAAAAAGGTAAACTTTGCGATTCAACTATTGATTCTATTATTCAATTTGATTTTCGAATCAAGAAAAAACAGATAAGTTTTTGTGTTTTTTTTTTCTTTTTATCAACGTGCTTTGTTAAAGCATAGCTTATGAGACACTGATAAGAATCAGATCTTACGCGATTTAAACTAGAAAGGCAGGGAAAATGAAATTATTTTTTTTGGTTTAATTACTGATTCGATTATTCGACTTGATTTTCAATTCCAGAATTCGATTCAATTACTGGTTCTATTATTTGATTTGATTTTTGATTCGAGAATTCGATTCAATTATTGATTCTATTATTCGATTTAATTTTCGATTTGAGAACTCGATTTAATTATTGACATAGCTAATAAATGGACACTCCTTTAGAATCAGAAGTTCATCTTAAATCCAAAGAATAGCATTCATTACCATTACAAGTTAATTTTAACCCCTCTCCTCTGATGGTCAAACATATACCCTGAATTATTATATGCACTAAATTCTCCATTGATCACTCTTCTCTTCAACTTAATTTAACAGTTTATTAAAACGCTGAAAAATTCATTGCGTAGGCTATATACAATTCAGGGTATATGTTGGATCATCAGGAAGCAGGGGTGGAGGTAAAGTAAATTTGTGAGGGAAATAAATGTTATATTTGGATTCATTTGTCCTTTTCGGCCAACCGTCTAGGGTTAAACGAAAAGCAGGTCGTCCACGATAAGGGTGGGAGTATGTCATAAAGAAAGATTTAAGGGAAATGGGAACTTCCTGGGAGGGTGTCTAAAAACTTTGATTGGACATGCTCCAAAATCTTCTTAGGACAAAATGAAATTTTCTGCAGAAAATGTAGGAGCATGTTAGTTTTATAAGAGTACGTCCAAAATGTGAGTAATCGTAAATTGTGAAATCTAAGAAAATTCAAGTTTAGTATAGAACAACAAAACTGCGCCATGCAGTATCCACTATAAAATCCGCAAGTTTATAAGCTGCATGTTCGCATCAAAGACTATAGGTAACTTATAAGAGTGGAAACTGGTGCTAGTGTCGATAAAAAAATCATCAGTACCATCTAGCCTTTGGCGTCTCTTGGTATTTTATCAGTGTAATAAGAAGGTAAAATTTGTGTATTTTAGTGTAATTAGCAAAATTCGTACAATAATAATGGTCCAGTCTCAGTTTCAGAAAAAACACAATTACCATCTTGAAAAATATGCAAAGAAATGCCAAATGCTAGATGGTATTGTCGACTTTTTTCAGTCGACCCTTGCCCAGTTTTCAATCTTGTAGGCTACTTAAACTCTTTGGCTCACATTAATGTTATAAATGTTAAATACCTTTTCGCCATATATATTTATTTAGTTTGATATTTAGATATAAATATCAAATATTTAGTTTCATATTTATATAAGAAATGCCAAATGCTAGATGGCATTGTCGACTTTTTTCAGTCGACCCTTGCCCAGTTTTCAATCTTGTAGGCTACTTAAACTCTTTGGCTCACATTTATAAAGTTAGTATTCCGAGAAGGCACCAATGGCACGGTTCCTGCCACGCTTGGCGCAGTCCCACCGAGTGTCGCCTGATGTACGTGATTCCTGGAAGCGGACACCCCTCGAGTATGTCTTTCTAGCTACAGGCCTTTATTTTTAACGATGCTTCGACAACAATTTTCGGTCTGATTTTAGTTGACACAGACCAGACTTTCAAGGTGGATTCAACACTTTTCCAACGAAAGGGGGAGTAGGTAAGGTTTGTAAACATTTTTCCTGAAGCAATCCTTTAATTCTGAAACGGATAAAGAATATTTCGCTGCGAAAAAGATTAATTCGAAACTGAATAAATTAAAAAGAAATGAAAAGAGTTTAGAAGAATGACAAAGAGGAAACTGCCGTCCATTTCTGAGAGAAAAAAACAACAAAAAAACACCGAATACTGTTGCACAACAAAATCATAAAATACAAGAAATATTTATTATATTATTTTATAAAATAATATTATATAATATTTATTATATTATATTATTATAATAATAAGCTAATTATAAAATACAAGAAATATTTATTATATTATTTTATAATATAATATTATATAATATTTATTATATTATATTATTATATTAATAAGCTAGTTATAAAATATAAAAAAATAGTTTCAAAAAAACAAATGTGCCAGCTTTACGAAAATTTCAGGTCGGATATGAATTCGCTTAGACTCTTTAACCCTGACTTTTAAGGGGGTGATCGATAGATTGTCGAATCAAAGGCGCTTCTTGCTTCAAAAGATGTGCGTCTTAGGGCCACTAATCCGGGGACGCCAATTGGTAGGGATGTTCCCTAGATTTTGACCAATCATTTTCGTTTTTTTCGGAAAAAATTGTCCCCCCTCAAAGTTTTGAAAATATTTCTTTTGTGTTTTAACTGAAAAATAAGCGGAAAATAGTTTCTATCTATATGTTAAAAAATAAATTTTTTCACTGAATCTTCATTAGAAAATCGAATTTTTATCCACTCCCAACATTCTCATAAATTGGCGGAAAAGAGATACCCTATGCTTTTCTTTTTCCTTATTCATATTGTCGGACTGGCTAGCTTGGGACGTTTGGACCAATTTCGATGCAAGGGAATCCCCCAAGCCCCTAATGAAGTGGTAAATGCACTATTGTTTCCCACATAATCATGCAACTTGTCAAAGCCAAAATTTCCTAAAACTCCAAATTTTTCTTTCACCCAACTAGCTGCTTTAGCCTAGAAACACTATAAGAAGTCTAATATTATCATACATTAAGTGTTACACGTTTTTGTTCATTCTAAATTGTTAACATATGAGTATTATAATTAATATGATGTGCTTTAGATATTATATATGACAATTCAATATAATATTAACAGTGTCATGTTTTTAGTGTTTCCCTTAATATTATACTTAAAATATATTATATTTATGCTTGTTAAAATATGAATATTTTCTTTCATCTTCCTAGATCTCGGTAATTTCAGTTGCTGTAATGTTATCATCTCTTTGTGAAATGTCTTTTGAAACCTATTAGTAACCTTATCAATATAAAGATATCACGATATTTTTTTTAGTATTAAAGGCATTTTATTCCGGTCTTAGCTCCATCCTGGTTTCAATTTATGCCTTTTGCCAAAAAAAGGAAAAAAAAAAGAAAAAGGCAAATGTTTTAAATTAATGTTTCATGGCTCAATTTGAAGATACTTTTCAATACTTAATCTAATGTTGGAATTGGCATATAAATGTTAAATACCTTTTCGCCATATATATTTATTTAGTTTGATATTTAGATATAAATATCAAATATTTAGTTTCATATTTATATATTTAGTTTGACATTTAGATAAAAGCATTTTGTTTCAGCAAAAGTTTTTTGGCAAGCCTTAGCATAGGTATACGACACCAAGAAAGGCGAAAAAATCGAAATAGAATGGGACTGATTGGCAGATGCATCAATTTGCGAAAATTTAGGGCGGGTAGGGGGGGGGCAAAATTTATTTCAAAGTCCAAAGGGGACATTTTAAAATGAAAATACCTAAAAAAAAAAAGAGTTTTAATGAGAATATCAAAAAAGATTTTTTCACAATCTATTTTCAAAACTTTTCCCCCTTCTGATATTGATGTGCCTGATAATCGGTGCTCTTTGCGTATTTTACAATATCTTATTCATATTTGCAGATATATATTGCTACATTCATCGCTTTTGCTCTTGCCCGACCAGATGGGGATAGAGAAAGGGAAGCTGAACTGGTGAGAGAAACACCTCTGGAAATCGATGGAGACTCAGGAGCGTACAAGTTCGGGTAAGAAATACTAGAATTATTTCGATTGGGATGCCTCAGAAGAAGAAAAAAAATCCGGTAGGCTTGACTTATAAATATCATTGCCTGGGTTAAGCAGACCATACAATTTACGGAGGAGGAGGGTATAAGGGGCCCTAAACTTGCAGCAGTAAGCCTCCGGGCCAAGACCAGCCTAACATAAAAAAGTTCCAAGGAGTGGTCTCTTAATAATAGGGCATAGAAAGGACCAACAACTGTTTTTCCTCAACAGTTCAAAACTTATATCAACAAGTCCTTGAGCCAAGAAGACCCCTCTATTATCTCCCCCCCCCGCTTGAAAGTTACACCCGTGTTTTCTATGGCCAATAAAACTCTAGTGTAGAAAGATGACTTAGATTGGAATCTCAGGCCCCATTTAAAACGGGGTAAATTGTTTTTCGATCGACTTAAACTTCCAACCCCAATTCACAAGGAACGAAACAAAAAAAAAATTCCACCTGAAAACTGGGCCCAAAAAAGGGGGCAGCACATTCTTTGTTTCTAAACAGAATGAAATTTAAGACGATGTTAAATTTAAGACGAATGTTAAGAAAGAGTGTTGGGAAATCAAATAGTGTTTCTTTTTTGTTGTTGCCACGTTTAGTAAGTTATAGGAATCTTAGACTATTACTGATTATCTGATCTTAGACTGATTACTGATTCGTTTAATGATTAGTTTAAAAACACGTTTTCAAAGAACAATAAAGCGACATATTAAAACTTAAGCACTAAGCTAAATAAGCACTAAGCTAAATTGGTAAATATAGCTTAATGTTATATTACTACCAATTTAGCTTAGTGCTTATTTATACCATTTAAGGTATAGCGGGTCTGCATACAAAATGTGTTAGCTACATATTATGTTACTACATATTATGTTAGCTACTTATTACATATTACTACATATTTACTACATGTTACTTACTACATATTATGTTAGCTACAATTATTCTACATATCATGAAGTAAGAATTGTTTTATAACTTCACCCTGTAAAGTTATAACTTAATCTTTTATAACTTGATCTACCAAGCACTGTTTTGGTGCCCTCTTTTCTTATTAAATAAAAAAAACAAGTTTTTTTACTGAAAGTAAGGAGCAACTTTAAAACTTAAAACGAACAGAAATTATTCCGTATATGAAAGGGGCTGTCCCCTCGTCAACGCCTCGCTCTTTACGCTAAAGTTTTTTATTGTTTAAAAAAATTTGTGAGAAAGAGTCTAACTTTAGCGTAAAGAGCTAGGCGTTTAGGAGGGGACGGCCCCTTTCATATACGGAATAATTTCTGTTCGTTTTAAGTTTTAATGTTGCTCCTTACTTTCAGTTAAAAAAACAGTTAAATTAAATTTTTTTATTTAATATTTGAACGTTTTTGAATTAATGAAGGTTTTGTTTTTGGCTCAATGTACATGAATTATTAAAACAAATTTGTATATTCATTTTACTTTTATTTGGTTAAATGGCTTTCTCGAAAGTTGTTCAATTATATTTACAAATGTTTTTATTAGTAATAAATGTACGTAACTTACGAATTAACTTACGTAACGAACTTCTATATTCATATATTTTTAATACGTATATTAGGGGGTTCGCCCCCTAGTCAATACCTCGCTCTTTACGCTAAAGTTCGAATTATGTTCCAATTCTTTAAAAATGACCCCTTAATCACAAAGGCTGTTAGTTCGAATAAATAGCTCTTATGAAAGTACTAAAAAGTCTTTGGCTTAAAGAGCGAGGTATTCACCAGGGGGCGAACCCAATCATATACTTAATAATTTCTGTTCGTTTTAAGTTTTTATGTTGCTCCTTACTTTCATTTGAAAAACTGTTTTTTAATTTAATTTCTGATCGTTTTTTTAAATAATGCTGGGAAATCCGGCGCCCCCTTCATAGCAATTTCCCTTCCCCCATGAAAATTTTCTCCATGGAAAGATCCTCCCACATAGACCCCGACCTCCCCCCCCCCACTACCAGAAAAAAAAACCTGAAAACGTCTGTATACTTCCCAATAACCAGTACTATATGTAAACATTGGGTAAAGTTCATGACTTTCAGCCCTCCCCCCGGGGACTTTGGGGGATTAAGTCATTCTAAAAGATATAGTCAATACATTTTCGACCATGCTGAACAAAATAGCTGTCTCAAAATTTTGACTTAGTCAGCTCAAATATTTAAGCTCCTCCCAAGTTTAGGTCCTTTTATTTACCTGGAATACATTTGGGAACCTCAAACTTTTGAAATTATTTCTACAGAGTGGATACTGATTCAAATAACATTTTTGATATTCTACTTCTTCCACATCAGTGGCTCTATAAGTGGCCTGATGGTTCAAACAGAACGAAACGGGCTCTTTAGAACCAATATCATAGTGTATAGCCCCGCCCCCCATATTTACCTGTTGCAGGTATATTTTCTACTTTCCATACACTACCAACAACATTGACAGATGCAATTTAGATATGGAGCAAGAAAGAAGCTTAGACGCTTGTTCCCCCTTCCGCCACGCTCCTGAAAACCCCTTATTAATTAGTAACACCCTATTTTTCAGATTTGAAACCAGTAATGGCATTTCCCGGGACGAATCTGGTCGCATTGTAGAAGTTGGCGAGGAAAAAGGACAAATGTCAGAAGGAAAAGTATCATACACTGCTCCAGACGGAACTATTGTCACCTTGACATACATTGCAGATGAAAATGGGTTTGTACCAGCTGGTGATCATCTGCCGGTGCAACCAGCGGTCCCTGATCACATAGTACAACTTTTAGCGGATCTTGCCGCAGCTGCAACTAAGAAGGTGTAGATAGCCAGTGCTTTTTTAATTACGTTTAATTTTAAAACAGAGTAGTACAAAAATTAGGAAAAAAATGTTTTTCGCAGTGAAGCCAATCGTGCAATGGTTCTTTTTATACTCAAGGTTGATAAACAAAATGTCAAAATTGTTTTCATTTTTTCTAATTGTGTTTATGGCTTTTAACAGACATAGTGTGTTTTAGCAATACTGTAAAATTTTCCTAAATTTTCAAAGCCCAAAAGAAAGTTGAATGAAAGTCAAAGAGTCATGCATTGTACTGATGAAGAAATCTAAGACATATATGAAACAATTTCAGAAGAAATGAGCAATTGTGAGCCTAACCACTTCAATGCGGAAAAACTCCCTATAGTATTGCAGAGTCACAGAAAAAAGTAAATTTTAAAGAAGATGTCGTCTTAGCAGATGTTATGAATGACGCAAAAATTCATACTACTACTACTAACAACTCACCAAAGCACCAAGCCACCTGAGGCCAACGAACTATGCACGCTCCTCCCCCATCCCAATCTATTCAAAGCCTCCCTTTTTATATCGTCCCAGGAAGTTCCCATTTCCTTTAAATCTTTCTTTATGACATTCTCCCAAACCAGCCGCGGAGGACCTGCTTTCTGTTTAACCCTAGACGGTTGGCCTAAAAGGACAATCATCAGAAATCTGTCATCCTTCATCCACAAAATGTGCCCTAGCCATCCCAACGGTTGGTGCTATTTTACAGAACGTGTCTAAATATAGTTGAGTAAGAAAAAACAAGTTTCAATTGAAAGTAAGGAGCAACATTTGAACTTTCAAAAGAAATTATTCCGAATATGCAGAAGACTGCCCCTTCTTCATTCCCCCGCTCTTCTAGCTAAAGTTTTTTAGTAGATTAAAAAGTTTCTTCTTCGAATCAAACGGCCCTTGTGTTTCCGGAGTCGTTTGATTTGAGACAAACATTCAGACTTTAGCGAAAAGAGTGAGGTATTGGGGAGAGGGCAGCCCCCCTTATATACAGAAACAATTCTGTTCGTTTTAAGTTTTAATGTTGCTCCCTGCTTTCAGCTAAAAAAAAATTAATTTGATTTCTGATCGTTTTTAAAATGATTTTGGAAAATCAGCCTCCCCCTCCATGGAACATCCCCCTTGAGACAATTCCTCCATAGAAAGTTCCTCCCGCGTAAAGTCACCCTAGACAATTCCATCCTCGCTGAAAATTCCCACCGGAAAGTTTTCTGCGGATAATTTGACCCGGAAAATTCTTTTTATTTTCACTTGAAAGAAGGCTTGTTTTTTATTTCAATTCTGATCGTTTTCTAAATTATGCCAGAAATCCCCCCTTTGTAGAAAATATTTCCCGGAAATCATCCCCGATGCCAAGTTTATTCCATAGAAAGTTCCCCCATGGAGAATTTTCCTGTGGAAATCCACCCCACCCCCACAGAAAAGATCACCCAGCTGAAAATTTCCCCTGAAATTCCCCCGAAACATCTCAACATGTAAAATTGAGTCACCTAAGAGACAGTAAGACAAATAAAAACCATTATAGGAATTCTGGCAAATTACCTCCGCGCAAAATTTTCCCTAAAAATTCACCCTCGGAAACTTCCACCCGTGGAAAAGGGCCCTCCCTCCGAAAAATGTCTGTATACTTTCCAATAACAAATACCATATGAAAACAATGGGCAAGTTACATCGCCTACAGCCCTTTCTCCAGGGGCCTTGCGGGGTCATGGCATTCCCAGAGGCATACCTGTCGGACCTTTCAACCATGCTGACCAAAATCGCTGTCTCAAAATTTTCATCGGATGACTTTGAGAAAAAACAAGGGTACGTGTTTTTGGGAGACAACTTATTGCTAGCATTTGAATTTTTACGGACAAAAAGCACTGTCAAATTAATTTATCTAGTTTTACTTATTCATTTTCACAATTCAACATGGCAACACTGATGAAATTGTGATAATACCCTATTAACTTTGTAATTTTGAAACAAACAAAAGAAAAAATTACGAAATCACAGTTTTTAGGTCTGAACAGATCGAAAATGAATCCAAAGGGGCAATTAAAGCTTTTATTTTGATGTCCTTAGTATTTTAAGCTATAATTTAGTTCAAGGATATACCAAATAAAAATGCTACAAAAAAATTATTCTAGAAGCAGAATCCATAGCGAGAATATGATTTACATATTCCGCTAAGGCCTTTCTGCCCTTGTACAATGCAAACAATGAAAATAAAAAAAAGGGCCAATGTCAATTTGCGAAGTGCTGAAAATTTTAATTGTCAACATAAAGAGTTTACACAGTCAACGTGCAAAAATTGGCAACAAGGTTTTAAAATGAATAGCTGTAAACATAGTCACGTAGAGGTATTCTCATTTTGGGAAGTTCATGGAAGCAACTCTTAATTTGAATAAGAATTGTGTAATAATCATGTATTCGCATAATCACGTTTTAATGAGACCAAGATTTAAAATAACTTAGAAATCGGCACACCTTTTAACGCGTTTGTGTTTGAGGTTAAATTCTAGTAATTCTGTAAGCATTCTGTAAGCTCCCGGGCCCTAGGAAAGCTTAACCTCTAAATTTCAACCCAATCGGACAACGTTAAAGGGGGGCTGTGGTCGGAGGGTCGAAACTTCCGGCCCACTTTTACCCATGAAGATAAAGTCGGAGGGGGGTGAAATTTTGCACGTTTCTTAGTTTGAGCTTGGGCTACAAAATGCGATTGCCGCTGTCTCTCTGCGACCGCTAGGACCGGAAACCGCTTAACATTGTGGTGGGTCGCCTCTTTATAGAGGCACAAGTGTGCCTCCTTGATATTCCAGACTTCATTGAATCACATTTTGAGTAAATCTTCAGTTACTTTTCTTTCACTTTTTTATGTTCTTTCTTTTTAAATTTTCTAATATATGATATTTAACCAAACCGCTTATCAGCTACTCATTTGAAACTTTAATCTTTTGCAGATTTTTTCCTCTTCGTGCATAGATTTACAACACTTTATTCAGTGACATTTTTTTACACTTTTTATATAGTAACGGAAAAATTTACAATAAAATTTAAACGAAAGGAAATTGTCTAATTTGTAAAGGGTACTCAGGGCCGAAATTTAAAGAGTTGACGCTTCTAGGCCTAAGCGTTTTTGCCGCTCCGTTTTTGTGAGATTTTCGGGGAAATTTCCGAAAAATTAGGGATAGTGGAAGCACTGGACAGAACGTAATTACTCAGCCAAAAGTAAAGAAAACGAGAGGTGATACCGAACTCTCAGCTGTCATTCTTGGGAGACATCTGATAGTTTTTTTAGTGGCCACGAAATTCCTGTTGTTTCAAAAACACTTTGACGATAAATCACACCAGTCCAGTTTTCGGTAAGAAAAAATCACTCAGTGATAATTTATTGCGCCCCTGGCATTGTACGCCCCTAGGCTCAGGCCTTATGGGCCTGTTGGTAAATATGGGCCTGGGGGTACTTCCGCATTTCTCAGCTCCCCTTCTTTCTCTAAGCTAATATTTGACACGCACGTTTTAGAACACAACGAATATGGCAGAGCCGGAGTTAGTTTTTTTCTCGGGGGGGGGGGGCAGATGTTGACTTTGCCGCCCCCTACCACACTATCAATACTGTAAGTATTGACATACTATAAGTACATTTTAACTGATTTTTTATTTTGTTTTGCAACCAAATGAGCACATCATTTTCTAAGCATTGCGAATTAAAGTTAAACATTTTATCACACTACCCTGTTAAGAAATACATTCTTAAAACATCGAGATATAAAAAAGTCAACTTTTAGTTTAAAGAGAGGGAGCGCCAAGAACCTCCCTCATATATCAGGTAATTTGTGTTCGTTTTAAAGTTTAACGGAAGTCTTTACTTTCATTTAAATGAACATTTTTGTAAGTTGAATTTTTTAATCCGTATGACATACATTCCTTTATTCTCGTCACGGCGATACAAAAGCAGCCAAGTAGACGCTACAGTGGTTTGAACACCTGCTGCAAATGCCTTCACATCTACCCGCAAAGACGATCTACGACTTCGACTCTACCAAAGCCGCCTAGAAGCAACCCCGCGGTCAGCGGAAGAAGAGACGGTCTGAAAGCCTGTCCGAGTTCCTGACGATGGCAAACATCAGACTGAGCGAAACACCAACGCTCGACATGGACCGAAGTGGACAGGGTTGTCAACGTTTTCGTTCATGAATGTGTCCCCTGAGCCTCCAAAATGTGTTGTTTTTTAACTAAAACGTGTCCATCTTGAAATCTCAAAAACTAAAGTTTTTTTTTGGTACTATGCCATTATCAGGGCCTCTCTAAAAAGTAAAGTTTGGTTAATGCTAATGAAATAAAATAAAATAGGATGAATATATAATAGTTTAGAAACAAATTTTAGCTATATATTTGCACATTAGGGGTGGGGGTAAAGGATTGCATATATTAAATATGTAACCTAACCTAGGTACCTTCCCCCCTAAAATCCAAAAAAGCACTGTTTAATATCGTATACGCAATGAAAACCTTACTATCATTGCCTGCTCTACAACAGATAAGACGTCACAAAACGGGTTTCATCATTGCCTAGTCTCACAGTTTATATAATTATCCAGTATGATCTTTCCCCATCTCACCCATTATAAAAACCCGAACCAAGGTGCGAGTGCTCCAGAGAACGTTTTTGCAGATAGAAACATAGGCGGCATCAGATCTTTTCACGGGTAGACAAGTCAGACTGTGATCTAATCGGAAACAAGTGGAAACCCGCTATTACGAATAATGCACTTTGTTGGAAACAATCGGAAACAGACTAACCCGCTAATGCAGAAAGAAGTGGGAGGAGCTTTTTGTTCGCACCGAGAACGAAGACCAGAAATGATCTGCGATAAGCTTACTGGATAATTATATGAACTGTGCCTAGTCTATAGTGTTTAAGCCGAGCGGCCCTAATAATGGGATTGTACCGTTTTTTTTTTACCACTTGTATTGTTAACCAAAAGACGCTTTGTAAACCCCTTTCAAAGCAACCGGCTAACAACAAATATAATGGAAGAAAAATCCATATAAAACATTAATACAAAATGACTTAGTGTGAAAGCACAAAACTCATATAAACATGTAAATCTCTTACTTCAGAGAAAATCATTTACTTACGGCATCTCTGGCAAAACCTGGATGCTTATAAGAAACGCCGAGAAAAGGCACTACTTTGGTGAAAAGTGACAAGATTCAAGGTTAAGGTTCAAGGTTTTATTATTAATACCATATTTACACAACATCTTAAATTCCCGACAGAGAGAAAACTCGACAGAGTCGGGAACAAAAAAAATTTAACACATATATTTAAATTAAATATACCTCTTCTAATATTCTACTAATGTGGAGATTTAAACCAAAATTTTCAATTTTCTGCTTCAAACTACCCTTAAAAATAATAAAATACAAAACATTAGGTAACTCACCTTTCCAGACTCCTCAACCCACCAAAAAAAAAATAAAAAAATTCAAAAAAAAAAAATACTAACTTTATTCAACTCATCAACAGGGGAAGAGGGACCAACTCCTCCCCAAACACGCCATACAAAAGGAGGCGTACAGATGTATGTACAAGCACATTTTTTTTTACCAACGTATATTCCGGCTGGGAAATGTTTCGTTTTATGTCATAAATTTACAAAATGTTTCCCTGCTTTGCCCTTTTATGTCCTGAATTTCTAAAATGTGTTACTTTTTTACCCTTTTATGTCATTGTGTCCTGGGACATGGGAATGTGTCCTTTGGACATAAAATGTCTCCAGTTGGCAACCCTGAAAGTGGATGGAGGTGGTAGACGTCACTCTCTACACCGAGCAGCGCCCAGAAGGAAACATAAGTCATGTCAAATAAGTTAAGAAACAATCGCCATAAAACTGTGTTATTTTTTTAACGGCTACCTGAAAAACTATCTGCCTTTGTAGTACAAAATATACTCACTGGGCCAAAGCCTAATTCAAACTGGTTCCTATATTTATAGTATCCTACACCTAATATTAAAAAAGTAAATAATAAAAAGGGAAGTTAAACCACCACAAATTAAAGAAAAGAGCTTCTACTAACAACTAATTTACAGCATGAAGCTGCCTAAGACCAACACAGCTTCGCACGCTCCCCCCCCCCCAACCTATCCAAAGCTTCACTCTTTAATCCTCCCAAGACCCCTCATTAGGTTACAATTTCCTTTAGATCTTTTCTCTTCCTTACTTTTTCGGGGATGACCTTCTTTTTCTTTGGCCCCAGATGGACGGCCAAAAGCAACCTCATATACCTCATACACATCATACAAACTCATGTACCATCCATAAAACATGGCCTAGCCATAATAATTTTCATTGTAAAAAAACAAAAAAACAAGTGTAATAATATTAATTTTATTCTAAATAAATCATAAAAAAGCACAACAGTAATGAGTAATTGATAATATGGTAATTAACCACATTCAAACCATTGATTACTTAATAGCAAATTGGGCACTAGGGTACTAGTTTGAAACTTGCAAATATGTTTATGATTTTGAACCATTTGATTAGTTGAAGTTTGCAGAGTAAAACCCGGCGGATGTCAAATGGCGACTAAGTAAAACTTAGTTTGTAGGAATACAAACTCACTAAAAAGCAGAGTTTAAAGGCGGCGCCAAAGTAAGGGAACCAATCATTATTTGAGGTAAACTTTTACAGGAGACATAGGAACTACCCAATATATTATTAATTTACCACATTTTTGACTTCCAGTTTCAAGAAAGCTATCTTTTGAATCATGAAGATTTTAGTACCAGACAACATGGCATTGAAAGGTATTTTGCAATCCCAGAAAACAACCCTGGAAGCACCATAACAGTACATGACAAGTCATAAAATGAAGGAAAAAGTGCGAAATACCAACAAAGAATATGTAAATACTTACTTTAGAGTTAAGGTAAGGACGTTTCGACAAATCTACATAATTATAAATATCATTTTTATAGTCAAACTATGCTAAAGACACTTCTTCGAGCATGTAAAGGAACATAGGGAAATATGACTCTTTAGAATTGAAGGCATTAAAAAATATGTTATATGTACGCAATTGGACTATACGCATTATTACTGTATCTTGGTATCAATATTCCGTACGTTCATTTTAATAAAATAGGTAGCAACTTCAAATTGTTGAATCTGTGTTTAAAAATTTTCTCACTGTACATATTTGCTGAAATGGTGTAATTCGCTAAAATAACCTAATTTTTATGAGTTGCAGATATTAAGAGAAATGCAAGTTTACTTGATATAAACTTGAATGGAAACATGGTTGCCAATACTGTTTAACCGAATAAAATCTAAGCCCCACAAAAATTAATTAATAGTAAGGTCTGACACTTGCTAAAACAACGTCGAAGAAGTCTGTATCTTAGAACGATTGGCCAACAGGTGCCAGGTGTGTTGACTTGGTGACGTGCACGAATAGTCATCTCTCCTTCTATATATGTTGCCTGATGTTTGCTTGGTTCACCATTTATATCAACCTGACGATTTTGTACGTTGTATGATTTACAACCCTATCCTAAACTGCTTGATCCACACAAATCTTCCTCCGCAATACGCAAACCCTAACAGTTCGATGGCTAACATCTCCGATTAGAGTGACGTGTCCTGAACGATATTAGGCACGTAGCGGAAGTACAGACTTTGAAAAGAACTTGTTTCTGGTATTTTCATACAAAAAAAAACGAAGCAAAACACAAAACTGTCCCCCCCTCCCTAGGTTTTTCGAGATTACCCCCCCCCCCCTACATTTTCGTGAATTGGCGTGCCAGAACAATGATGAATTGAATTAGTATAAAAAAATACTATTACGCATAAAGTATGCAAAATTAATGATTGAAACATGAATTAAAAAGATTGCATATAGTTTAACATGTGTACAGGGGGAGGGGATCCTTGCCCTCTCATGAAATCAAGTTATATTCCAGATTTTCCTATACTTAAAAAAAAAGTATCAGTTTCTGATGTTCTTCGAAGTTGTATACCCTTTCCAGTCGAAATAAATTTATGCATAAGTGTCGGGTTGACATAAAACCCTCTGTGCAAGACACTTATAACTGAAAGACACTTACCCCCCTCCCATAGAGTAGGAAATTGAATGTGTTTACTACCCAGACCAACACCTGAATTTTAAGGGAAATTTCATATTTCAGCAAATTTTGGGCCTACGGTACTTATTCTCCCATTCCCAAGCAATCAAGATTATTATATCCTGAATAATCCTGGGGAATACTTAATGTGTATGTAACTCGAGTAAAAAATAGACTATTAGTGGGATCAATGGAATGATATAAGGGATATTCCACTTCAAGGACGTGTCGAGGGGGAGGGATACCAGGTTGGAAGCCTTCCCCCAAAATTTATGGCTGACTCGTGAAAAAGTAACAAAATGCAAATAAACAAATTTCTTTTTT
The DNA here is from genome assembly GCA_029168905.1 of Artemia sp. Kazakhstan ARC1039. Classification (NCBI taxonomy): domain Eukaryota; kingdom Metazoa; phylum Arthropoda; class Branchiopoda; order Anostraca; family Artemiidae; genus Artemia; species Artemia sp. Kazakhstan ARC1039. The sequence continues at coordinate 8,731 of JAQQPU010008383.1, read as the reverse complement.
TGTTTTTAATTTTTTTTCTTGTAGCACCCCTCCCAAACAAAATCCACCACCCCCAGAACAAAAATCGTGGATACGACATTACAGTCATACCATATAGCTGCCTTTTCACGAGATTTTATACGTTTATGTGCATTATTCAAGCACATACGTCATGAGGATTTACCAACAGCGTTAAAATATTTTAACTGAACCACTGAAATACTGAAAAATACTAAAAAACACAAATGCAAAAACATACTGCAAAGAAAAATGCTAAAAAACGTACATGCAAAAACATACTGCAAAAAAAAGAAGCAAAATACAAAACATGCAAAAACTTGGTATACTGTAGAACACAGACTATTTGCAACATCAGTAACGTGGGGAAAATAAAGTATGAGACTACGTTTACCTTATAATTTGTAAAATTAAATTTCTATTCAATTCGTAATTTGCCTACATTCGGCAAGTTTTTAGCCCCCCCCCCTCAAAATGTGCCAAACCCTCCGATGTATCATGCTATCAATGCGATTCTAAATATTATTGGCATTGACATATTGTACAGGATATGATATTTGTCTAAGCTGCTATAGGATAGGATATTGTTTATTTGTCTAAAGCTGCCTTTCACGACGTATTTGTTTGTCTACATTCTCTAAGCTCATATCCGATGACGATTCACCAATAGCATTGAAATGTTTAAACTTGTAGTTAACATGTTAAACTCAACATTTTAGGATTAAAGTCCTAAACAAAAAAAATGCTGAAAAACTGAAATACTGAAAAATTTATTAATTTACTACTTTAAAAATAAAAATTTTAGGTCGAAGGAACCCAAACACCATTCCTACATAAATAATTGCACAAAACCAAAACTGGATTGCCCCCTCTCCTAAAATAGTGGAGTTTCGGTACAAGAGAAAATAATTTTTTTTTACGGTTTTTTTTTACGTTTTTGGTAACTTTGTAAGGAATCTGAGGCTAGGAGACCAGCTGTTCAATGTTTATAAATAGATGAAATTTAAAAAAAAACTTGCAAATATCATGTTTAATTTCGTGATCTTTAAGTACTGTTATATGACCCTTTATCAGAGGTTTAAAAACTTTAAACTAAAAGTGATCAAATACTACATGACTCACAGGGTATAGTCTCTAGATAAATGGTGTACTTATACAATTGACAATTTGTTAAAGGTTTCCTAATCCGGAAAATTTCAATGGATTTATTTGAATATCCTAATAGAAATATCAATCAAAGCAAGATTTATCACCTTTTAAGCGCCTTTGAATGTTTAATTTGGTGCAATACTTTTCGCAAAAAAGAGAAAAATAATAATATTGTGATGTTATAATACTTGAGGGTTTTGAGAGTTTTATTCTAGGCTGAAACACCCCACCACTCTAGGCTGAAACACCTCAAATAAGTATAAAACTGTAGATACTTAAATGACAAAATTAAAATTAGTAAACAAATCGTGGCAGATATACCTTCACAAGGAGGAGGAAGAGGAGTCCACCACACCCAAGATTGGTTCATAGAGTCCCTCTCAAGGAAAAATTGAGGATTAGTAGGAAAAGGCACTTTTTCCAATATTGACTCCCCTCCCCTACGAAAAATAAATTTCCCAAGCCCCCCTCACCCACCCCCCTAAGAATCGTACATATGTACATCTATGGTAAAATAGGAAAAAAACATCAACGAGAACATAGAAGAGTCACGAAGAAGAGCGAAAAGAGCCAAGAAGATCACGTAACCGGACAATTTCTATTGTCCACGATAATTTTGCATACAATTTTTATCGTATAAAAATTAAAATTTTTTTGTTTGCGAAAAAGCATTACGATTGATTCATCGTAGTATTTTGATTCCTTTTAATCCGTTTCTGTAAAAAAATAAAAAAAGAATAATTATATTTTATTTTGAGTTCAATAGTTAGTTTTGCTAAGTCTTGTTTTTTTAGATATTAGGTTTTGCCGTTAAAAGGTCATTATTTCAGATATAAATTTTGTCATCAACAAATTCTCACATAGCAGTTCCTAGCAAAACCTAAAATTCTATGCTATACCAGGACGCCACCCGCTGGGTAGCTAGGAGGCGGCTTTTCACAAATACACCAAAAATATGGGCAATTTCCCCTAACTTTCCCCTTCCCTACGGAAAATATTTCCCACTAGAAACTGGAAAAGAATCTCTTGTGCCACTTTCTAAATATTCCAGAGCGCACAAGAACACCATTTGGGAGATGCATAGGGAGCTAGCCCATAAATACTTTGACTGATTTCCAGACAATTTTTGACCATCACCAGGAAGAAGTAATCTTGGATGAACGATTATAATCTCCGAAACCTCGTGATTTTTGCAATATGGACTCGTATGGACTTTATTATGAATAAAAAAAAAACCTGGAAATGTAAAAATTCCGAACCCTAAAAGTTTGAAACCCAGAAAAGATGCGAAAAATAAAAGGAAAATTTCCCAAAAGTTCTTTGAAACTTAGATTCTGTTTGTTCATCTCGCCTCCCTCAAAAAAATATTTCCTTAGGAAATTCAAAAATAGAGAAAAATGAGACGAAGAAATGAAATAAAATCTCTGCTGACATAGTAGCAACTAAAGTTCTATGCATTTTCTAAAAATTTTAAGTCACACAAGTTTACCACTTGAAGGAAGGCTTAGGGGCTAACCGACAAATAAGATATTCTTTGGCAGGCTTCCAGACAACGTTGACTTCAGGGATAAGATGTCTTGTTAAAAACATACTTGGCTAAGAGATTAGAATCTTCAAAGCCTCGTAATTTTTGTGATGTAGAGTAACTAATATTGAGTTTTTTTTAAAATAATAATAAAAAAAATTATGACATGGAAAATAAAAAGCTCCCAACCCTAAAAGATGAACACCCAGAGGAGAGGGTGTAAATAATATTAATTGTCCCAGAAATTAAAAAAAAGAGGATTTCCCTCATCTATTCCCCCTTCATCAAGCAAATGTTCCCGATTGGAAAATGAAATAGAAAAAAAGTTATACTGGGCTACCTGCTGCCATGATAGTAACTAAAACTCTAACATTTTCAGTTCTAGTTCCAAGGACAGCAAAATCAAAATATTTATTCCCCCCTGGACATATCTTGGGTCTGTTCATACCTCAAAACCACTATTTTCTTAAATCTTTATTTCGGTTGTTTCAAAATAGTAAGTTTTTAGGGCAACACAATATCGATCGTACGATTATTTTAATTTGCATTGCGGTTTTTTTTACATTTAGTATCATCATAGGAAAGTTTCTTTTGTGCGTTTTCTTTTGTTTTTGTTACTGCACTTTATTATCATGTTAGGCGGTAAAAAAGACACTGTTGCCACGTCGAAGCGTGAAAACAAATCAACAAAAACTGATTCATTAAGTTTGACAACGCTTGCCATCTGTTGTTTTCCAAAGACAACTACAATTTCAATTAAAAGCTACCCCTTTTTAAGTTGCTTTTATGCCGTGACTTTTTAGCTGGTTTTTACTGATTTGCTAGTACCAAAACGTGCTAAACAGCACAGGGAGGTTTTTCACTAGAAATAGAATTCTTGATTTTTAAGATATATTTTTTTTTACGTTTTAATGCTTTAAAAAAAAAAATAATTACATTTTTTAATCTAAGACAATTTTATTTCATTTCCATTGTTCTTAGTGTATTAGCAATAAAAAAAGGTTATTTTCAGTTTACAAAAAGTCATTTCGAGATTTCTTCATTGTATAACTACACATTCTAAAGGTACAAAGAGTAGTCGTTGATTGCTCATTTGATAATTAAAATACTTCGGACTTCAACAAGAAAATTTTCAAAATTGTCACGAAATTTCATGCGTCCCAAAGGATCAGATTGTATATTCTTTGTTAAACTATTGAACGCTGTTGCCAGTTTCTCAGCACAATCGGGGTCTTCCTGAGCAGCTAAAATTTCTTGAACTAGTTGTTGATATTCTGTCTGAAAAGTAAATTTTGATAAAATAAGTTACGGCAAAAAAAGTCAAAAGAATAACAGTAAAAACGTAAAAGTAAACTATTTTATAAAAACGTTAAACAGTGTAGTTCAAAAGAGAGAGAAAGAGAGAGAGAGAGAGAGAGAGAGAGAGAGAGAGAGAGAGAGGGAGAGAGAGAGAGGAGGAGAGACCATTCAGTTGGGGTGCCAGGACCTTACAGAAAATACCCTTACATAACGCCGAGTATTCCAAATTTCCGTGAAAAGCCCATCACACAAGTCTGGGGAGAAGGGGATGGGAATTACATCCGACAAAAAAAATAGCACAAAAACGTGCTTTGTATTTTACGATATCACTAACATGAACCAAAAGTTTTGTTTTTTACATAGCATATTTAAAAAAACAAATAAATAAACAAATATAAAAACCGGATTTTTTTTGTACCTAAATTAAAAGATAAAATAAAATAAATAAAAAATAAATCATGTTTTGTATTCGACAAAACAAATAAGCTAGCAAAAATGTGACTTGCATTTCATGATATAATGACTTGAACTTAAAATTTATCTTTTTTTATATAAATGCTACAAAAACAAACACAAAAAACACGAAGTAACTCAAACTTTTTTTTGTAATTGGCAACACTGGAACATAACCGTTTCATATTTGAGTTTTGTTTTCTAACTGCCCTTGAAGAAGGTTCACATATTGGTTAAAAATAACGATTCCTTTTTCCATCTCGATTTATCAAAGTTACTTAAAGATTTACCTTTTAATGGGAATTAGACAAAAATAAAATGTTTCATTCTGAATTGGAAGAAGACTTCAGAATTGTGAATTTGAATTCGATTAAGATTCAATTGGCTAAACTGGATCTCTTGGCTTCCTCAATTCTCCCATCACAGAAAATTCTTATATTTCTGCAGACTTTTCCTTAGATTAATGGTAGATTTTATTTCTCATTGACTTATTTTAGAACTACCACCGGGAAAAGGTTAATGAATTAATAAATTAATATATTTGAAGTCCAAACAATAAAAAACCGTAAATGAGTAACAACATAAAAAAAAATACAAAACAAAATTCTCATCAAAAATTCCAGATAAATGTGCATAAGCTGGACTTTCTAAGCCACATACCTGAGAATTTTCTACGCCAAAATTTACTCAAAAGAAACCAGTTTAAATTCCCTCGTATTTGCCATGTCACAGTAAAAGGATTACTTCTACTGCTTATTCTTCTCGGTAAAAATATGAATTCAGGTCTTCTCGGGTCATCTTTTATTAAGTCAATGTCCATGGAACAAGTGTTTGATATACAAATCAAGGCCGTATCCAGGAGGGGGGTTAGGGGGTTTGAACCCCCTTTTTGAGTTTTTTTTGTGT